>JANVCG010048782.1:0-20293 GCA_025505365.1 Haliclystus inabai
TGCCTTCCGTGAGTCCGATGTATGTTTGTTGTATTTGATTGTCGTTGGTGTTTATTGTAGCTTTGTACACTATGTTGATCGTTAAGCATTTCTGGTTCAGGGGACATAAACTTTTGTTTCGGCAGTTGCATGTTTTTTGTATATTGTTTATTGAAATATATATGCCAGCAAACATTAGGAACATGTGTGAGTGCATCTGCCAAATTTTCAGCAGATGGTACTAAATCAGTGTCAATTATTAAATCATACTCTCAAACTACACTACAAATAATTTCTAAACAGTGACGAATTAACATTTCCCCAGAAGCTTCAGTCTTTATTCTTTCTTTACGAGACAAACAGTTGTGGAGCCAAGAATACACAGCAGAAGAGTCAGTTTTGACAGTAATTTTACCTCAAGCTCTGACATATTAATGTGCGAATTGTCTTTTTTTCAGTCAAGAAGCATCTTCAATAACTCAGCCATCTACTTATAAAACAAGCTCCAATGCTAATGAACTAGCATCACACGAAAGTACAGCTGAACTTGATAGTGAGACACACTATTTACTGTCGATGGGTCATGTTGTAACACACAACTTTTGTAATTGAAGAAAAATCTCTGTCTTCCCAAAAGTCTAAATTGTTAGAACGAGACCAAAATAATTTGTCATCATTACTCCGTAAATTCAATCCTAAAACTCTTGGTTCAGTATCTAGTTCAGTACAGCTATTTATTTTTCTACTCGGGCCGCAGTAGAATCCATGTTGGCCACGGCGGCCCCATGGGTATTTCCCTGGTCATTTGTCATCAATGTGTGACATCTTGACGCAATGTAGCGAATCTTGCCGAAGCGATGAAAAGCTGTTTGGGACGATCTTTGATTGTTGCAATCTCTAGCGATGTGTCCCGGTTTCATACACAAAAAGCAGGTTATTCTCTCCTTGTTTGGTCCATTCATGCCACGTTGTTTAATTACCAATACAATACAGTATTGTGATAATTATTTGTTTCCGTCTCAATAAAAACACGAGCGCGTGCAACAACTTCCACTTGCGTCGATTTTTCCAACTGTAACACAACTGTTGATGGTGAGCCAAGCACAAATTGCACTATCGGTTGAGCCATCATAGCCAACTCGAAAAGCTCTTAATATCTGCAAAATATACATCAACATTTTCTCGTGGTTGTAGTATTCTAACTCGTAATTGTTCAAATTCAGCAAATTTCGATAGTGAAAAAGCTGTCATTGTGGCATTTTTACATCCACCTGACTCTTCTTCTTTTCGTCCGTCAGTTTGTTGGAAACGGAAAATGCAGGAGCAATCAATAGTAATGACACACAGATCGCTTCATCCTCGTCTTTGTAGCTTTTTACTTTGGTAATCACATCAATTCTTATCCACCATTCCGCAGTTTCCTCATCTCCATCGTACGGACTAACAACATCAGTAATCTTCAGTTTTGTTGCAATGGCCCGTTAGCTTATAAGATAATCTTCAAATCAATGGCCAAAAAATTAGTTTTCAATAGATTCAATAAAATAACTCTTTAAAACTATATAAAATAGCTCTTTAAACCATAAAACTAACAAACAATCCAACTTCTACCAAGGTCACACTATTTTATCATTACATTGAAAAACATCTACACGCTATTTTTTAACACCCTCATTCTCACAACAGCATCAAAATGAGACCAATCACATATATCCTTCTCAACCAAGTATTTGACTGATCTACTGCTCTATGCTGCACGGAGGGTTTGAAACAGTTTTGTTTTGTGCCACCTCTTCTCCCTTGAGGTTGCTATTATATTTTGAGCTGGATCAGCAACGATATAATTTTACAAAAAAAGAGTTTGACTGTGAATTAAGTAGTACAACAGCACTCTTTCAGCTCGGCACAAGTAAAACACAGTTGGAAGCATTTCAGTTTATACTGCTCAATGTCCATGTTCATAGGACTTTCTTGAGCTACTTTTTTAAGTGTTGGCAAAAGGCCATTAAAGCTAAAACTTTTAAATTTTAACACCTTTCCTGTCAAGTGTTAGCACTTCATCACTACTTATTCCATTGCTACGCAACACCCTTGAAGATCAAACAGACACAGGATTGAATGACCACATAAATAGAGCAGTCCAACGATTTGCTCCTTTTAAAGTGAGCAATTGGTTTTAGATGTGTTCTTCGGGGCTGTTTGAACATAGCTCCTCAATCTAATATGTATACAGTTCTATTCCTTTCCTGCATGATTATTACAAGTTTCAACAATCCAGCTTGGCTTGTAGCTAGTAGATAAGGCATTGTTGACCCATCAATCTCACACATTGATTGTCAGCACTGGTTGTGTTATCGCTTCTACATCTTGCTGATTCCCTATTATCTTTATGACTAGACCTGTGTTTTGGTCTGTGAGTGCTTTGTTGATCGCTATCTCATCGTCCAGACAGCTCAGGACAGTCCCATCTAATATGGCCAAATTGTTTACAGTGATAGCATTGTGAACCTTACCTCTTTGACTTTTGCCTTGCCATCAAAATGCTATTGCGATTGCTGCTTTTTTCCTTCATGCAGCAGCCGTTCTGTCACTACTGCTATCTTGGGTACTTCAGCATTTGCACCCAGCTCGGTCACAAGCATGCTGTAATTATCAGAAAGACTTGCCCATAAATGAACCACACTGTCCTCTTCTTTAATTGGATCGCCCTTGATATTTTTTGAACTCATCAAATGAATCAGTCATAGTTTTGATAAGATCTTAATCAAACATAGTCTTTCAAATGGCATGGATAGAGTTTCCTCCTCAACGCCAATTTATTTAACCATGTTTTCTTTTCAAATTTATCTACAAGTAGTTTCCATACAATGGCAGGGTCTTGAGGATCACCAAGTAGAGTACTATCTGCAGAAAGAACAACAAGAGCTAAGGCGTGATACCTTCTTGTCATAAATTTTTGATTTTTAACTCAATTAGTAGCAGCCAGTACAGCCTCTGTGCCATTAACTATCCCCCACAGTCCATCAGTTTCATTAGAGACCTTCTACATTGGACCTTTCACATGGCATATTTGTCTCCTTCCAGTGAAATAATTGTTACCAACATTGTCTCAGATGACATGCTGCAAATGATAAATACAATAGGTATCAATAAAAACTCAGTATAAATACAGATGAACTCCCTGGCCCATATAACCTGTTGAAATCTAAAAGTAATTTAACAAGAAGGACACAAATAACAGCCGTAATAAATTGAAAGATTTGTCCCAGCTCACAACAAGAGCTATCGTTTGACTATGGAAGTATGTCCTCCAAGTGCTAACAATAAGAGAGGTTGACTGTTTAAAAGAGAGGTTGCAATAGAATGAAGAAAATGAAATTAACTTCGAGACTAGCAAGTGTACATTCCAGCAGATGTTGCCATTTAAATCATGTATTTAAATTCAAATAATCCAAATTGTTTGATTCATTTTTGTTGTTGTTTTGTATTTCATTTCTTCAGTGGCTAGTTCTTTGATTAACCAGTGTCATGAGAGCTCAGTACAGTAATACTGTAGTTTGATGCAGATAACATGTTCCTTCCCAAAATGCTGAGCATAGAAATTTCAGCTTTGATCTCCATCACGCCTACTAAACATGTTAATGAAAATTGGATGAAGCTTCTTTGACTCCTGTTTTTTTGTTTTTTTTAATCGATTATTTTTCCTAGCCTGTTGAGCTTTTTATTCCAACTATTTTACAGAAAATTAAGAAGTCAGATGTTCTCAATAACAATTCTGTATGTCAAAGTAAAGAAGAAATACATATCCAAGTAGGTAGTACAGCTACAATTGTCATGGAGGGAATGTTTGAATCTCTCGCTTGTGTTAATAGACAATGTTAAAATTACCTTCTTTATCAGTTATTCCTTGGGAAGCATCCATTTATTCTGCGTTTGCTGTTTACATGGCAAAATAAAGCCCACCTCTTCATGCGTAAGTAACATCTAGAGCTCAGAGATTTATTTCTGTCATCTCTCAACAACACCGATGTATGGAAAGATATACAGCTCACTGTTGTTTAAAAAGAACTTAGCAATAACTCATGATATCTCAATGGAATGTAGTCACACTGTGTATGAAACTCAATACGGGTCATAAGTAAACATCAACAACAATCTTTGTTTGTTTGTTTGTTTGCTTGTTTACTGCTCAAGTGCAACAAGTTATGTGATGCATTCATTAAATCTTGTCTCATTTTGTAGTGAGTCCGTTTATGGAGGCAGGTGATTTGTATGAATTGTGGAGAAAAGAGAAGCCCCTAAAGAAGACCCCTTTGAAAGGGTTAATCGCTGAAGTAGCATTAACACTTGGTATGTACACAGCATTTTGATGTGTTCATCAGTTGAAATGGTGAGAATGTTAAAGAGATGACTGATGTCCACTTGTGTTGCATCTACTGTTTATTACTGCATTTTTTTCAGATCAAAAGTACAATGCTTTTACTTGCCGTTAAACCCTATCTATACATCTATAACTGTATGTGTAATTCTTAAATACTTTTGATAGAGTTTAGATCAAGATGATAATCTGTACACCAAGAAGTTTAAGATTTTTTATAATTTAAGTCATAATATTATTTTTTTAAATTCTTTAATCTGCTATTCTATTTTACTGCAACTGTCAAAATCCCATTGTAAGGAGAACCCTTTACGACAAGAGAACCCTTTCAAATTGTAGATAATTCAACATCAAATGAATGCTTCAATCCTGTTTATATTACTGATACATAGTTGACATTACGTAGTAACTTCATAATATAAGCTATTGTCTTCTGCCTGTTGCTGTTTCATTTACGATGGATAACTTGCAGATCACCGGAAAGGACAGTATTGAAATCGTCAGAATAAATGGGTTGAAACTGGAACTATGTGCTAGTTCGAATATTGAACTCTGCGACTGGTTCGAAGAAAAACAAAAATAACAAAGACATGAGGATTTATTAGAGAAAATTGATTCAATCAACAAAAGACAAAATAATGAATAAATTAAAAATAGAAAAAAGTTGTTTTGCTCCACAAAATGGTTCCAACACGGCAACCTTGTGTTTGGGTTCTCTGATCCTTGCATGCAGGATACTGGGAGACATGAGAAGGTATCAGAAAACACTAGCCCGCAGGTATGGCTGCAGTGCAGGGACCCTGTAATATAAAGAACGCAGTTGGGCCACTTATTTTACCTGATTCATATGCATATCTCTGTGCAAATAAAAGTGTAACAGCTAATGTTGTCATATGCCTTAGTACATAACTGTTATTTTAAACAGATTTAAACAGATCCTTATCTTTTGAAGTTTCACTGTAGGCTACTTGTCGCAAAAATGTTGTATCTGTTTGGGAATTTAATTTATCTTTTTAGATTTCCTTCATGATCATGGGATTCTTCACAGAGACATCAAGGTACTAAGAAATTAATAGGAAACAATGAGGAGGGGCAAAAAGAGAGAGGGTTTGGTAATTTATTCCACCCTTGATAGGATATGCCAGTCCCAAACATATTAGGCCAGTTGATGAGCCTCTGTGCTGTACTTATGTAAGTCACGATGATAGTAGTACTGCTGTATCAACTTAATGTTTTCTTGAATCAAAAAGTAAGTCTTAACACCCAATGCTATTGATGTGGTACGAAACAGGCTGATTGAAATCATGTGAAAATCACACTGCAAGGCTGGGTTATCAAGGGAGATTATTTTTCTGATTATTGACTGTGCTTATAGCAGAGAGATAAGAATGTTATACAGGGTAGAAAGAAAAGGTATGCCAAAGGCTACTGAGCCTGTCTGTATTGGGAGGTACCAAGTGATGCTTTGCAGGTGGAACACAGGGAAATGCTGTTCGCTCATTATTTATATTCGAAGAAAATGCATGAATTCATCTCCATATTCTCAGTAACATTTGCTCATTGCATCATTTACGTTTAACTTTTGATATCTGGCTTCTCTTGACATTATTTTTATGTTTGCGTTATACTAGAGTTGTAAATATAAAACTTGAAACATGATTTGCAAACATACTAATAAATTTCAATTACATTCAATTGATTATCAACTTTATTTTTCATAATTAAACACAATCATGAGATGCAATTGCTGTCCCTCAGCTCTAGGAACTCATAAAAAAAGTTTTACCAATTGCGACAGCTAGTGTTAATGGAATCAGTAAATAGTTTTTGCAAATCTATGGTATAGTTTTCATTCACATCAAGGTTGTTAATAAAATGTGTATCCCAAACAGGAGTGTCCATCTGGGGAAGAGACGGCACATAACAATCAAATCATTTCATGAATTTAGGTTTTCTTGGAAAAACATTAGAGGACAATTTATTTTTATAGTAACTTGTTGTCCTTGGACTTGAATCAAAATTAATACAAATAAATTCTATTCAACTGAATCTGTAAATGCACTTGAGCTTGCATGGCAATCTAAAACTGAAAATATTCATGTGTTATCTCCCTGAAACCTAGATTGCTGGGAGTTTAGCCCTTGCATTAGTCAACCCTCCCCCCACTATAAAAATGCAAAAAAAAACATCAACATCCTGTTCTGGTGACCTTGGTCTCTGAAATCCAGCGCATTAGACTTGTTCATAATCATAGCATTTTCCAATTATTTAATCTCAAAAAACATGTGTAAGTGTTACAAGAAACTCCAATGTCCATTAATCTTAAATAACATAGTACTCAGCCATCCCTCAAATCTGCCAAAGAAGAAAAATAATTATTCAAAGCAATTAATAGAAAATGTAACAATCAGCTATCTTTAGGTTACCTGGATCTTCAGTGCAGCTGAGGAAACTAAGTTACAACAATATCTCAACATGCCATGTAAATACTGCTATTATTACTATAGTAGATTTAATTTACATTTTAATTGATTTATTGCAACAGATGGAAAACATTCTACTAGACCAGAAAGGTGAGTCTCATTTGTACCTCCACCATTTGCGGCTCTTTGAGTCACTACAAGTCACATAATCATTGTGAAAGTAATATTGTTTAGATATCTGATTTTTACTGTCATTAGGAACAGATCACAAATGACCCAAGCAGTGCAAAAAGCTTTATATTTTTATATAGAGAGACCCATCAAAAAGGTTACACAACCAGTAGTAAAGCAATAGCTAGACCAAGTATCCTAATTAGTAGTGTGCCTGTGCACAACATGCCGGAGAAAGCTTGATTGATCGTCTGCCGCCATTTTAAAACTTATACCATGTGCATTATATAAATAAGGTTGGCTTTTTTCAGATTTTGCCTACCTGCTTGAACCTAAATCTTGACATTGCTGCACTTTTAAAATATTGCGAGATTTACTAGTTTCAAGTTTGAATGTCCCTGAACACCAGCCGTATCAAGGTTAACCTTCTGCTTCAGAGTTGATAAAAACCTAGTGCTAATCATCTGCTCTGCTCTCATTAATGACACGGGTCAAAATATACTTGCAATAGAATAATTGATCACATACATTTGCACAAATGGTAAGAGATGGATTTCCTTCCAAAGCCTTTATTTTTGCAAGGGGGCTGGGCAGTCACCCATTCTCTACTTCGCAATATCTCTTCAATACAACATTTTGTTTTGATAAATAATTCATATATTCTTTTGACCAGGGCACATCAAAGTTTCAGATTTTGGTTTGGCAAAACATTTACATGGATTGGATCGGACTCAAACAATTTGCGGCACATTGAATTACATGGGTTAGTATTGCATTACCTAGTCCTGTAGCCATAGCAACAACATCAAAGGGTTGATAAAAAGGCCATCAGATTCTCTACCGATCCAGTTGATTAGTAGGACTTTTTTAGCTCAATGACTTACATAGACTCAGTTTATCTAGCTTCATATCCCACCTCTAAATATACCATACTATTAAGAAAACACTGCTTCATCTTCACAGTCGCCTTCTTGCTCAAGTTCCCTCGTTTTATCTCCACCAGATAGTAGGGGTATCATCTTAATCAAATTCAACTCTATCTCTCCTCACTTGAACAGAAGAAAGTACTTTAGGTATAGCAAATGAGTTGTCATTGCATTTCTCATCTGCATCTGTTTGACTAAATCCAACGTGAATTTTTCTAAGGCATCCCACATAGACGACACAGTACACTTATTTCAGGCCAGCAATGTCAGCATTCAGTGAAATCATGATTCTGTAAAGCAGTGTCAGTAGACATTATCTGGCTTACGTTTGAACACATAGCTGTGATGGTTGACTCAAGACCTGGTTTACTTTTGATCACACTGTTCAAATTTATAGTACTTCTTTTATTCCGTTAGTAGTATTATAAATGTTTCATTGTCTGTAGCTCCTGAAGTCCTAGCTGGTGTTGAATATTCTTATCAAGCTGATTGGTGGTCACTGGGTGTGCTATCATACACGCTGCTGAAAAACAAGGTATATAGTTTGTTTTTTAAGACTCACCTTATTATACCATACGTGCAGACATACTCTTCCTTCGTCTGTGCATTGGCCAACATATTGTGTTCTAGTTGTTTGTACTGAATTCCATATAGATTTCATCTTCAAGGATAAAAATCACCAACAATGCATTTTGACAGACTGTAGACAGAAGTTTTGCCTTTTTGTTTTTGTGATACCAAACTCACAAGCTTTCTCAGCTACTGTAGGCTAATGATTATGTTGAAATTAGTGGTCGCCCTTTTGGAATCAAGTCCAGTGTGTGATACCATCAAGGTCAGATCAGTTTTGTGAAGGGAATAAGGGTAGACTTTTCCATCAGACCTTCTATTGACACCACAGCAGTCACTGACCACATAAGCTGGACCCAAGGACAGAGGGTATTTGTTGTGCACATACTCTCTAGATTAATTTCTGTTAAGAATTACAAAAAATATGTACTTTAGTCTGCTATGATTCCATTCTACACTTTGATTTTTGTTAAACATCATAATGCAGTAATTATCTTTTTATTTCAATATTTCAAATACCGCTAACGTTGATATATTTAATTGTGCCTGCTTTGATTCATCTCAACGATACTGTATCGCATTTCCAAGAATTCTCTTTTTTCTGATATCTTCCTCATTGAATTACATGCGCATCCTTTCGTTCCTTCACATTCAGTTCCCATTTCAATGTGCCCAGAACCATGATTGTATGTTACGTAACGTCAGTGTACTCCATTCTTGGACGATGGAGAAGTGCGATGTCTTTCTATCCAAGGTAAGTGATGTCTTTTTGAAATTTGTAAGGCATCCAGAGATAAAATATATATTTTTTATTTTGCATGTGTAGATTATTGGAATAACAGTGAATTAAGGAAAATTCCAAGTTCTGTGGTTTATTCTTCCAACTAATAGTGACTTGACTCTGGAGGTTCTTTCCCGAAGTAAGCACAGTGTAGACGAGGCTGCATACGGACCATACAGAGACAGCTGTTGTTTCATCGTTGAACATCCAACGACCAGGATGCTGATGCGACGCCCACCCCCAACAGAAGGGTCCCCGTTTGATGTAGCACTCTACAGCTTGTACTGCACAATGCACAGAGACATATTCATTCGTAGATCATGTTTATACTAGAATGATTAGGCCTGACATGAATTACTATCTGAATGGTGATATTTTTTTAGCTGATGCATCCTATCCCTTCACGTCGATTGGCATCCGTGGAATCTATTCAATCGTTACCATATTTGGCAAATGTTGATTTTGATAAGTTGTTAGTGTCAGAGGTAAATCGTCATATGAGCCCAAGACTTTTATTCTCCCATCCGCAATGAACTAACAGTGCAATACTCCACCTTACACTGCATGAGATGCTTTCACCTGACCGAGAACAAGTTTCCTTCCAAAAGACTCGTTTTTTTAACTAACAGAAAAACTTCAATGCCACTCATATCTCTGTCATCATTTTGTCAACAACTTTGAATGTTGCATTTTATGCCGCGGCTTTAATTAGTTACTGTATTAGAATGGCTGTACACTGCGTTGCGTTGTCTTCATCTCCTATTCATGGGATGAGTTATGCATCCCCTTTAAAACAAAGTGATTGACTGTTATCGAAGTATTTGTTGTTGTTGTTGATCAACAGATTGGACCTATGATTGATTACGTCAGTTGATGAAAGTCACGTGATCAAGTAAAATGATTTACAAAGGTAGGACCAACCCCCCTGATAACCAACCGCTGTATTGCTAATAAACTGTGACGTTCGCTTAATTAAGGACTTTTGAATCATCGAGACCTATTCACGCTCAGAGAATTCCAATATTATAACCCAGGTCCTACATCTAGATAGCAAGCCATGCATTTACCATCAAGTTTCGATCCAAAGGACTATAGTCGAGCTATTGATAGTTCCAGTGATGTCACTATGCCTCACTGGGCAGTGTTACGTAATGAACAAGACCCAACGGTGTGTTTTGGATTCGTATATTTGTTTCAAAGAGTGGAGAAGGCATTTGAAAAACAAAATAATGTACTGTACTGAAATACAGTTTTATGAATTTTACTCGAGCGAGCTCGCAGTCCCTTATCGCCTATTATTTGTTTAAGAATCGTTAAGTGTCGAAGATCAACCGATCTGTATTTAATGTCTTTCTGGTAAACGGATTAATCTGCTTGATACGATCCCTTGATAGATAATCGGATTAAACGATTTTAATTACCCTTAATTATGTTATGGGGTGTGATTGATTAGCTACTACCAATGCACAATAGATGCTATGCTCATCTCGTGTCGATATACATCAGGTGGATATGATGTATAAACAGATAACAATATCAATTATTTATCAGTGCAACCCATCTTAATCCCTTTGATTATACAAGATTAAGATTTTGTTCTTAAAATTATGCAGCTACGATTTGGCTGTAAATGTTGATCCAGTCAAACTGTGAACCGTGAAGGGGTCCTGAAAGACCAAGGTTTTGATTAGAATTCAAACGCCACGTTCCCTTGTAATAATGTCTCTTGTAAAAAAGAGGTTTTGACTTGGGCCTGAAAACGTTTTAGTTGCTCATGCTTGTACTGTTGTGACTTTTGATAAATTTTAGACTGTCACTTTTGATATTGTTTCTGCTTCATAGATTGTGATGCGTTGAGTGTTTTTATGCATTGTTTATCATTCCCTGTCTAGTTTTATTGCCAATCGTGTTTACTTTTGTATCATCAGGTCTTTATTGCTTAATTTCGAGTGCCAACTGTCCTTGGTTACTAATGACAATGTTTAGCTTCAACAACCCATCTGATGAATAATGCCTACATGATTATATGGTATGGCGTAGAGGTATGTGTTCATAACTGTAATAGGGCTATATCTAGGGTCATGTAGCCTGCGTGCAGACTAGCGTCATGATGTTTCTCGATTCCACAGCTAAGTGATTTTTGGTCGTCTTTGATTTTATAAGCGATCAACTGGTCGTGATGTCTATTTGCGTTACCTAAAACTGAATCTGAATTTTGTACTAATGAGTTTGCATTGCCATCAAAAGTGTTGAAGTAATAATCGCCTCTACATATCCTTCTCTTGTGGCCTGTCCACGCCTAGCTCAGTCTTATCCAGTACTTTCTTGTTTTTACGCAATGTCTTGCTCGCGCAACGAGTCACTTGCAGCCCCGGGGGTGGGATATTAGAGGTTTTGGAGATGAGAACGTGTCAATTTGAATTTCAATGGCAGAAATTCACACTCTGGTAATCTCGGATTTTAAGACACTGCCTGAAATTAGCCGTAACGCAAAGCATATTACTCCGAAATATATAGCCCAAACATTCCCTTAAAGCATGGAAAAGATACCCTTTGAAATGAGCATGTCCCTCCCCGTATATACGAACTACATGAAACATACCCTTGGCTTGTAGTATTTCGTTTGCGTCTGTTGCGTTTGCGTGCATACAATCGGTCGTTGTGCGTGTAAATAGCTGAAATGTGCCTTAGAACGCTTTGGAATATATCCAACACATCTCAGCTTGAGAACTGCTCACGACCTTTGTCACAGCAGATTGTTTTTGCTGTTTTCTTTATTTGTTTGTAAATCTGTCTCTTATCGTGATCGTTATATTTGTTTTCTTTCTCTGAATGAGTATTATGATTGAGCATCTTAGCGTTAGATAGGCCATATTAGTTCTTTGCAGCCTATTGCTCTCATTTCCCTGGTCGATTTCTACACAAGTGCTATTTTCAAGTTTTGCTGATTTAGCGAACCCAATTAGAAACACAAATTATGGTGAGTTATCAAATGCGAATTAGTATAAACAATTTTGACGTTTGACTTGTTTTGCACTTCTTCTGCCCCGTAATTGACCTCCGTACGTGTTCTTATTTCCATTCAAAATTATCCTGTAAATCTTACCATCAAGCTCTTTTAGCCAGTTTGTTTTCGTGGCAAAGAACGGTGTTTAGCATCCTAGAGCAGAAATCAATTAATTTTAACTCGGCTTTTGAGTAGTTCCTTTCACAGATGTTATGTTTCTCTTCGTATTTTCACAACATTAAACATTAGCTGTCTACAACGCAACTGGAATTTCCTTGATAAATGGCCAGCATCTCTTTTGTTTCTCTTGTTCAATGTTATTGTTGTACCATTCACAAAACGCAACATAATAATTTGTAACACATCAAACGCTCTACCGCTTCCGACGTCACAGCCTCATGCCGATGTTTTAAACTTTACTACCATGTTGAGTTATTGTCATGACAACAATCGTGTCTGTGTAATGAAGCTTGACAGTTAAGTTTGCTCTGTTGCATGCCAACGTAAAGCTGTGTGCGTTCACAACATTTGATTCAAATTCTGCTTTTTGATCTACCGCTTCGTAAGCTTATCGTACACTATGTAAAACCAAGCACTGCTGTGTACTCCCCTCAGCGGACCACATGTGACATTTTACTAAAACTAACTTTGAGGATTAGAAGCTCTCAACTATTCCACCCAAATACCACGTCTGCTTTTTGCAGATCACTTAATTTCATTCGTCAATTCGAATGAATTATTTATCGTCTATTAGATTTGTCATCTTTGATAAGCCTCTTTCCAATGCTCATATATCTGAAAGCTCGTAAGCCTCGTTTCTTCCGGTCGATGGAGTTACCGGAAAACCTGCCGTAGCTTGGCAGTATTTTCTTTTGATTTCATTAAGCGCTCGCACGTTTAAATGTGGTAGAGGGCACTGTTTGATCTATTAATGATGTTACGCTGGACTGTCAATAGCTCAGCTTGGTTCATAGCCTTTGGAGTTCAAAAGAAAGTAAACACTGATCAGATTTACACTTTGAAACCATTCCAATGACGGGCACATATCAATCTACATCCACTTCTACAGTGCACGACACTGCCACCATAATTTTCTATACATTGTCAATTAATAAATTTGTTTTTTTTCAAACAAAGTTAAAGTTTGTCCGTTTGTCTACAGTGTTTTCGTTTATTTGTTTCCACCTTTTCTACATTTTGCAGCTGTATAAAGACTGCATGCTGCGCTTTGAAAAGACAATTCGTGTGAATGGGCCAATAGTTCTGAATCAAATAACGATGCAACTAAGGATAGGTGTCTAAAAGCAGTCTCCTGCAAGTCTCGATGGCAGATAGGATCAAGTGGTGGCTGCGAGAGAGTGTGGGCTAGGAATTAGTACGTTGGACCTGATACATTTTATTTTACCATATTTTACTCCTATTGGACTTACGGATCTTATTATTAAATAATGACGAAGTCATCATGTCATCGTTGTCATTCCCTAATAAATGACAAAGAAGTAGCATTACAAGTTGGTAATACCATTTGGCATCCGAATTGCTTGCGATGTAATGTTTGCGGTGATGCACTTCAAGAAAGATGTTATGTACGCAAAAATGTATACTACTGCAGAAAAGATTTTCACAGGTAGTTCAATGTGATTTACGTTGAGTTGAATGTTGCTACAGTTGTAGATTTTATGTGACAAATTTACGTGGAAAACTGTTTTTTTAACAATCCAATTTCGTTTGCGTTGAAATTCCTGTTATCTCTTTTGAGTATTTATCGCTAAACAATAGTAGTTAATTTTATCTATGAATCCATCCGTGAATTGCTCGACAGTTTAGGTTCTTTACATTTCGGTACGGTATAGTAAAGCATGAATGAACTGTTTTTGTTCGATTTTGATTCATTCAATTTTTTTTTACTTATCGTATCAACAAATCGAAGATAGAAGAATATCCATTTTCTGTCTTAACAAACCAATTAAAACACACTTACATTTTCTTTCTGCTTTTCTTAAAATGAATTTATATTTTTGCTTTTGGTTCTGTTTTCTTCTCAATGTAAATCTTTTAAAGTTTTTCCCTGTCAGTGCAAAGTAAATCTTTGCAGTTTATTCAACCATTGAATATCAAAAATCTTACAATTTGATCACATAAGAAAGTCAGAAACACTCGATGTGTTAAAAAATGTTCTTCTTTGCATAAAACATCAATTTGTCCTTTCAAACTCGAATTCAAAATGTTCACAATTTTTTCTCATAATTATCCCTTTGAAGTTAGGTTAATCTACTAATCAGCTACAGTAGACACATCAACAATCGATTGCTTAGTTAATGCATTAATTAATTGATATCTCTTGGTCGATTGATATATCATCCCGCAGTCGTTGCAGATGTAGCAATGCACTATTTCCTGCATCAGATCAGTTTGATAGTTGTTGTGTTGTAACTGCGGTAACGTTCAGAATCAACTACTATTAATGGTTAGACAGATTTCAATGTTCATGCTCTAAACTGAAATATCGATATACGAACTATTTTGAAATGTAACAAACGCTGCTGCTTTTTGATCAAACCAGGATGTGAGAATGTTAAGAGTGACTCTCTGTTCTTCACCGTAAACAGTGATGAGAAAGAAACCGCCGCCCTCTGCTACAACTGATTGCGTGTACATTTCCCAATGCAAGATCAAACATGAAATACCTCACCAGTGCATTCGATGTGCACACCAGTCAACTTAAATTTGTTCAAATATTTTGCTATCATCGGGTTAAGTTAAAAGATCGCATAAATTGAAAATGAATTGATCTGTGATTGTATCATTGCCATATAACATTGTATGTACAGCTCTAAATGTGAAATTAAAATACGTTCTACGCCGAAGCGCTACATCGGAAGGGTTGAACAATCGATGTTAGAACTTCACTCTTCAAGCCCACATTTTATAGAGCCGTACTTCATTTGTGTCACTGTTAACACGCGGTAGTACATTGGTTGAATAGAATCTTTTAAATCTAATTATTTATAATCACTATTCTAGAAGAGCAATTCACCTGCGATACTCTGGTGTTGGCAAGAAGGGCGTGCCGCTACTGCGTTGTCTTACAATCAGCTTCTTGTTACAACTTTCTCAACCCTGCCATCTGACGTATTGAACTCCTACGTCAAGTAACAGCCCTTTGTTTTCTCTTTCATGCATATACTTAAATGTTGGAAATAAAACTATTACATGATTTCAGCTCAACTGTTGGGTGCGATATTTCATTTCGTTTTGTTGATTACATGATGCATCTCTATTTTGTGTGGAAGCGTTCACAATAGCACGACCCCAACTGGTATGGCCCCTCTCAGCACTGCTTCCGATTTAATATGATCAAGTGTTGTAAATAAACTTGTTGCTATATTGTTGAACTGTTTTGCTTAGAGTACCATACGAGATCACCATAACGTAAAAAAGTGTACTTGCTATTACGTTGTACTCTATACTATCTTAAACTCTCACTCGCATACTGTATTAAGTTTTATAGTATGATTAGACTTTGTAGATGATGCTCATCGGTCTCTTGTATTCAATCGTTGATTAATCTTTATTTCATTCATTTATAATTTGTAGTTTATTCGGACCAAAATGTCATGGATGTCAACGACTAATAGCTGTTGATGATCTCGTTCGTCAAATTCATTCTCGTTTCTATCACTCTAATTGCTTAGTATGTGATGTCTGTACCAGACCAATTGTAACCGGTGAACAGTTATTCATTGTCAATCAAAATCGTTATCTTTGCAAAATGGATTTTGAAATTTACGCAACGGAGAAAGAAGAGATCGAAGGTAAATAGAATCCCGAAATAAGTTTATATCTTTCCTTTGTGTGTCAAATCCATGTCGTGATCGTACCACGTGATAATTAAGCTGTAACAGTCCATAGGTTACTTCTTCGACTTTTTGTCATTTTGACGGCATTCGGCTCCAACTTCGGTAAGTGCACATTTTTACGAGGTCTTCTACCTTCATCCGAAGAACACATTTAAACTAGCCACTCCAAATAGAAGTCATACACATCCCTAGAAATGTAATCTAATCTAATCCAGTAGTGAGCGACTCATAAAGACGATCAATCAATTTAATACGCAACCAGTGGAACGTACTGTATGCAGAATATATTTATTGCTTCAAGTGTAATAACCTTGTTTCTTGGTTGCTATCGTTACGGTATCAAGAGTGATGAAATAATAATACTAAACTCACACTGCATAATTAATCATGATAAATTTATAATAATTATTGTTTTATTTTTATTTTATCTGTTTTTTTTTGTTATTTTCTAAACGCTGGTTAATCAGCGAACGTTGAACTCTACCGTCAAACATGCTAGTGGACCGTCATACCAAAGTGTTACATATAAAATTCGCTCACCTTACACCTTAAAATTTCATCAATAAGAATTGTTTTCCCTCAAACTATTTGAGAAACATTGCTTCTTTAGACCTGGAAAAGACAATGTCATTTGTTTAGCAAATTACCAATGACTGTGGATCTTAGTTCACACTCAAATCTGCGAATTCCCAAACATTTCACGAAATTCTGAGAAACGATACCTATAAATTAGGGTACGTCCCCTTGCAGTTTGCACATTGTAATACCCACAGGCTATGACTGCATCTTATGTTCTGGAAAGAGGTCATTTTCTTATATTCACATCGAGTCAAAACTGAGTAGCTTTTATAGTTGATCGTGTCAATAGGATTACATCTCATCTCATTCAATACATGTCAACGTTGAATTTCAAACTACAGTCACTGCAATTGCGAGTAAAACGAACCGACCTTTCGATCTACACTTCATAACGGTGCCACGTGACGCATTTCCCTTGGTGTTGCTTGAACGTCGTTTTGGCAACAGCAGCTTTTTTGTCTTCTTTATCGTTAATTTCAGATAACGCAAGATTTCAGGTGTTTCGTTTCTCAAACCTCATTTGCAAGCAAAGATACCGGCGCAGTTGATTGAAAAATGCGAAAGAACTGTAGAATGCCGCATTCTGAATATTTTTTATGTAGCTCACAGTGTGCTAATCAGAGCCATCTCTTAGTAAATAGTAAATAGATGGCTCTCTGGTGCTAATAGGTGACGATTCTCATGCAGGTCCTCAGATCAATTTTGATTGGTTGCATCATTTCATTTACCTATGAACAAAGTGATCCTAACATGGTGGTTCGCTCTATAATGAGAAAAGACTGAAATAGCATTGCTATAGGTAGTGATTATGGTTATTGGTCTATTTCTAGATGATGAGTCTGCTGAAGATAATTCAGTGGTTGATCCTGAAGAAGAGGTTGTACATCAAGAGAACAGCATATTGACGTCACATTCTCCAGTACAAGCATTACAATCGTCAAACGCGACAACTTATGTTCAGAATCCTACCTATTCCTACACCAAAATGGAATCAGAAGTAACATATGATGTAGGTGATTATGTGACCCAACCCAAAACCACACATGATCAACTTACGGAGCGTAATGATGAAGATCTAGGCTCTAGAAATCGGTTGTCGTCCGTGACATCAGTGGAATCTCGAGGCAACGAAATGGATTCCGATAGCGTCAGTGAAAAATCGGATGATATCTTAGCCCACTCGAAACAATATGACGATGATGTTCCGATTATCGCCGTCGGAAAAGATGCCACTGATGACGACGACGCTTCTATTATGGGAATCAAAAGACGTGGTCCGCGTACGACTATCAAAGCAAAGCAATTAGAAATATTGAAGTCTGCCTTTCAAAGTTCACCTAAGCCAGCGCGTCACACGCGCGAACTTTTAGCACGTGAAACTGGGTTGAATATGAGAGTGATACAGGTGTGGTTTCAAAACCGACGCTCTAAGGAAAGACGGATGAAGCAAATTAATGCGTTGAATTTACGACGCCGTCAAGGAACGCACGTACCGCCAATGTTTGGTTATAGCCGTAATAGAACGAATGACCACGTTGTTCCTGATTGGACATCTTCAATTCAAAATGGTAAGTTGGATAATTCCATGTCTCTGTATAGATCAAGCCATATACCCACTTGACGCGGTGATTTTGCTTGCCTTCTAATGGTGAGTTGCCATCTGAAATGATTTGGATCTCATTTGTTTGAAACTGAGGACCATAGATGGTTGCTCCTCGTCTTCCTTAACGAGTATTACTGAACACTTCCGCTCTGTTTGAGCTCCAAATCAATGTCTACCTTTGATAAAAATGCTTAATGTGCTTGTTATCGTCATTTGATCGACTGTTCATTCGTAGACCAGACATGACCCCGGGGACATGACCTCAGGTAAAGGGTATAATGACCGCAAAAACAGGTAACATCGATTGAACCATTATGTGTTTTTTCATCGGTAGATTACACATCCAATGACGTAGATTATCGTGATATTCTCCCATTGCGACCTTCCGCATTACCATCCAATTCGCACCCTACGTATTCGTCTCATCCAACTTACGTTAACAATGCGGAGACATTTGCTTATCCGATCACACCGCATGCTGCCACATTTCCAAGGCATCAGCCACCAAGTTATGATAACGGTAACCATAACAACAGGTTATATCCAGAAATTATCAACTGGTGATAACTGCTATGTAGATATATAATTAGTTGTACAGTATTTAAATTTGTTGTATATATGACTTGTTGTTAGAGATATTAAATAATTCAAATACAAAATACTTCAAACTGAAAATAAGGCGCATTCGATTGTTACACGATACAACGGCAATCTATTTAGGTCTTCTGTAAGATAGGTCAGAAGGTCTCAAACGTACTGGCAAATCTTTAAGATTATGATGCGATTTCAGTTCTGGTCAAATTTTCAATGTTGTCTCAATGAAGCGTATACCTCCTGTGTTTTTATGAAGGAATGATTTTCACTTTGGATAAGTATAAAGGAAAATCCCGTTATTTGTGAATACAGTAATACATATAATTATTATCTCTGTGCAATCGCTCAACTAACGACCACCTGGTTCTTGTGACCACTAACCCATAACCGAAAATGAGGCCAAATGCAAAGAGCAGTTTTCAATCCTGAAAGTTGAAATCGTAAAGCATGTGCACATCCACGCACTCCACCACATGGTGTTGGTTATAAAAGTTCATAACGTTTGAAGTCCCAATTGTTTATTTATTTTGATTAAAGCAATCCATCTATTGACTGAATGTGATGAAATGGCTAGTGAGCTGCTCCAATTTTTAACAAAGGATGTAAAAGTTGAGGTGAAGGCTAGAGCACTCGAAACAATATTTGGCTTGACCTGTGATCCAGAAATTGTGGAGACAATTTCAAAATCAGATGAATTTTTGGAAGCTTTCACTCGTATATTACAAGATGAAGATGAAATTACAACAGGATTATCGTTGAAAATAGTAACAAATTTAGTGGCCTTAAATCTGAACTTGTGCTCATCAGATGTTTTACTTAAAGCAGAACTGTTAGAATACTTAACTCATTATATAATCGATCCTAGTTCAAAAGATGCTGACACAGCTTGTATGTTGATGTCCAATTTATCTAGGCTGGAAGTTAATGTAACAAAAATATGGAAATCGTTTGGTCATAAATCTACGAAAGTGGTTGAACATTTATTAAAAGCAACATTAGATGATGCCTATAACAAATTCACACCTATGAATCACATTACATTGTTCGTAGCTAATTTGAGTGTCATCGAAGAGGTGAGAACAATTATAATGAATAAACAATCGGGAATATTTGCAAAAGTGCTAGCGTTTACTACTTATGAGAAATCCCAAATAAGAAAATCTGGGATTGTGCGGATCATAAGAAATTGCTCATTCAACGAAGGTAAGGATTCAAGCATATCACACGTATGTATATTCTTGTAGTAGATAAAATCAAAACGATACCATTGTATCAGCAATTTATTAGTCAGTATCTATCTGGTTCCGACCATAAGTAGCATTACAGGGATATAGAAGTAATCACGCAATATACCAAATAAACACAGGAGTCTTTGAGAAACAGTAACAATGATATGATAGTAATAAGCAATAATAAACAGTA
>JANVCG010048893.1:0-20264 GCA_025505365.1 Haliclystus inabai
GAAACTTATTGTTGTTGAGATTGAGCTAAATGATGAAAAATTAAATTCAAGGCTGAACTAATCTTGGGAGAGGGTCATCTGCAAAGTACATGCGCAAAAATTTTGTGTTTTTCACTTATAGCTAAACCCCCTTGGAATCAGTATTGTAGAGTATGGTAGCGTAATATAGGATTCAGCCAAGCAATGTTTTCATTTAAAAAAGATAAGAGTGGCAGAATTGTAAAAAATGAAAACACAATTTAACGACAATAAATGTGCTTTTCAATGAAATTACATCTAAAATATACTGTGTTATTCACTGAGCTCAGTTTAGCGGAAAGAAACAAATGTTGAAGCACTTACGATCATCCAGAGCTAAAATAGCATTGATTACGCAATGGCAATACACAGTGTGTTAGAATACTAGCCATGATTACATATGATAAAAAGAGTACTTACTTTCAAAGCCAGAAAAGGCAGTAATACCAGCTACAGCTCTTAATGATAACTGCCTTGCAGAAAACGAATCTAAATTAACAGGACATGAGTATGCTGTAGTTGGTTTTGAATTATCTTTATGGATTTCACAGCTATTTTCTGCTTCATCGTTATTAATCTTGAAACATGAACAGGAGTGCTGTGGAATCTTGACCCGTCCTGATGCTGAACAGAATCGTTTAGGTGGCGGAGGTGGAAATGGCAAAGAGGCATTCTCGGCAGAACCTCCTTTCTGGAAGACAACAATGAATGATAAATGGTGAATCAAAATGAAATATTGTTCTAAAACCAGAATGTTCAACGTAATGAGCCAATTTGTAATAATTTATACTGCATAAAATAATTTATCGAGCAGGAACAGAACTCTTTTGTCTCTTTGATACTTGCAGTAAAGTGACGGCTTATGTTTTTTACCCATCTGATAGATCATATGGCTACTAGGCCTAGACTGATGCCTGAAAAGAAGAGACATGGAATTAGCAAAGATTCAATTTTATGGATTTGGAAAACCGAAACAAGAAAAACAGCTCTGTGAAATTTGAGGTTTCAACAAGAGGAAAAAGATTTGATAGTGCTAAGATGAGGCTAAACAGTTGCTTACGCCTCTAACCACACTACCGACTCTAAACTGCCTGAAAATAAGAATTAAATATTTTAATGGAATTTTCCCTAATTTTGCAGATTTAAAGTCATTAATAATATTTATCAATTATTTTGAAAAGGATAAATAATGTGCAATTATATATTAAACAAAGAAAAACTTTGAACCTGCTATAACATCCTACAGTAAGTATTTACTTACCATCAGTTCCGTCTGATGCGAATGGGCAGCAGCAAGCATATATCGCATCCGTCGTTTATAATGTTGGAGATCGATACTATGCAAGATAAAGTTCTGTCCAAAATGATCGGTAGGTGCTTTCATCCATAATGCTGATTTCTTACTCCTAATATGGAATAGATCACAGAAATGACTGTTGAGGATATCACAAAAATAATGTTGATATGAGCAAGCCAGCTAGAGGTTTCTGAAGCTGAAATAGGATGTCTATATACATTGATTTGGGATATTTTAAATCAGTCTATTGGATATCATTTCTACAAAGAACGCTCTTCAAGTCAACTTCAATCAAATTCAGGCATATGTTGTTTGAGTAGCCTCCTTTCAAATTGATTGACTTGAAACAGCAATGTTGCAGCAGGCAATTGGCGGGCAGTAGTTTTCATTATTTGCAAAAAATGATTGCAAGTTTAAGTTTCTTGATAACTTAATTGGTGTCTACCTATAATGGAAAAGGAACTATTCTGTGCTATATTGTCTGTTGCCCAGATTGAAATTTGTGCCATGAGGGATTTTCTAAGTGAAAATGAAAATATTTCTTTTCACCATTTGTGCAATTTTACAGAATCTAAGCTAGTCTTGTCGCAATTGCATAACATTCCTATGACTGCAACAGTTTGCTAAAAATGCGTATCTAATGACAATATTTATAAGAGTTAGGACACTCTTTCATGTGTCACTCTTCCATTGGTTAATTGTCAGTCATGTGATACATGGATGCATCTCCTGTGGAGGAGATCCTGGCTCAAGCTTTCAGACACTGCACGTTAAAACATTTTATCTCAAAGCATGAAAAGACGTGGTTTCTTACCACCTCAGGAATGACTGAACATTTTTAAAAAGATAGATGGCTCTGCAGGGCCAGACAGAGTTGTTCCAGGTTCCCGGACGGCTAGAGCAAATTTTGAAGAATTCCAAAGATTTTTAGCTTTTGTCCGTCAGGTTTGTGAGTTAATTTTGGAAGATAGCTTTGGAAGGAGGGATGCTTGCCGGTCTTACAGTGAAAAATTTGAACTTGCACATAATTATTTTTGCTCAATAAAACAGTCGACTGTTTGAATGGAAAGGCGCTCAATTGGCGTATCGAATGACAGATCAAATGATACCATTACAAATCCTTTTGATGAATCAGAATTGACAGAAAAAGATAAAAAATTGACAAAAAATTAACAACAATTATTCAAACTCTTGATGAGGCTCTATGTTTGAGAAGTAGAACCAATAATCGTTATCGTGGAATACTGGTGAGATTTTGTGCTTAACATAATTCGAATATCTTGATAATTGCAACCTTTGTGATACTGCATCAAAATTGTTGTCACAAATTTAATAGGCTGATAGTTTCAGGTAGACAGCTATGCCTGTTCAATTGTTCAGATGTATTTACAAAAGATTTTTTATGCATCTATGCAAAACCACTAATCGTTGGATAATTCATACGCCAAGATTATGAATCTAAAAGCAAACAAAATCTGCCACTAACATTGGCCTAAAAATCGACTTAGTGCTCAATTCAGGTCCCTGAAGCTAATCTGTTTTGTCGGACCCTGGGGCTAAAAGGGATAAAAGCACAGGGTAGGTCAGTTTGCATAGTATGACAAGGTCGCACCCGAGATAATATTTTGAATCTCTCAAGCCACACGCAAAAATTTTTCCCGGGGACAATGAAGCATAAGTTTACAAAGATCCACAACAATTTCTATCAGAAATCATAATTTTTTATCCATGAAAAAGGAACAAATTTGTTAAACCACCCACTACCAAAGATAAATTTTACACTGGTGACTCGAGACATTGTCAAAAATTGCCTACTTCTGGAAACTGGTGGGTTAGGGAATTGAAAACTTGAATATTGGCCTTGTGCAGTCCCTATAGGCATTATAAATATTGAATCACTTCATATACTTTTGTAAATATTCAGATTCTCCAGCATTGGTAAATCATATTCTTCACATAAATTTTAATTTTTTATTGGTCTCTTTACGACTGAGAGCATTCATATATTTCTATTGCATGCCTACCCTACACAGCACACTTTCAGTCGACAGTCTTATTTATTAGAAACTATCAACATTATATCGATGCACCGTCATTTGGACAGCTACCTACTCTTTCTTTGAGTCCAATCCTTTAGCAGACGGAGTGTGAATCAACACATTCTCAAGAGGACACAAAGAGGGCAAAGTAAGTTCTCCTTCCTTTTCATTTGACAAATCTTCATCAATCACTTCTCCCCATAAAACATCAGCACATGCATGATCTTCATTGGCCATTGCATTAAATGTGTATTAAATCTCTGCTTCAAAGTTTGTAGAATTCATTAAATGAAGCATCACCCGTTATAATAGGCTGTTCATGTCATTATTTAACTCAAAAGTAAGTCACTAATGTCTAATTGTCTCTGTAGATGTTGAAATTGTTCAATCAAATTGCGTCCCTTTCCATTGCGCCTCTTTCTGGCTCGATTAAGAGTAAATAGAGACAGTTACAAAAGAGCCGCAAATCGTTGAAAACAATTTTCACATGAATAGTACCACTCTTGTTCATTCAAGTTGTAATTATTTCCTGTTATAGTACGGGTATGGCAAAGGCATTTCCTTCAGTTGTTGACCGCTATTTTACTCGCTATTTTTGGACAGGTGAGCTATTTCATGGATTTGGATAAGGTGGATAGCAATGCAATAGACAATACTATATAGTGACGTGAATTTGTAAATATTTAGCAAATATAAATGTAGTCTTCGTGCTAAATCAAAGTAAAATGGATTTATGTGTAAAATAGAATCTTTTATCCGACGTAGCGCAGACTTTACACATTAATTAATTTTAGTTTGAGTCTGCACGCAGGCGAAATGCCTTACATACCATCGTGTGGAATATGCAACTTGTACTTTGACTTTTGAGCAGTAACACTTCAACATTTACAAAATTTGGCTCAACTGATTGAGTCCAAATTACGTTAAGATCAAGTTAGGAAAGATGATCATACAAAGAACTCTGGTAATGCGTTTCAAATATTTACAACACAAAATGAAAAGAAATTACGCGTAAATTGATAGGTTGGCTTAGGATTTCAATTCTTAAGTTTTTTGGAGTGTCTGCGTGTAATGTATGAATTTATATCTGATGTGAAAATTGGTTTAATATTCAAGTCAATTTTATAATCTGGTAAATAATTTTGTAACACATGCACATATCAAAAGCTACCCGTTGATTTTTGAGTGACTTCAAACTCAAAACACATTCCACATTGTTTACATCTTTCACAAGTGCTGGATTTCATACCGGTGTGGATGAATCTATTAAGAATCTGACATGGTAGTATAGGCCAACGTTATAGGCTACCCAGATCCTTAATGCCTTCAACAATATTGAGGTTAATCCCTCCAAGGGAGTAAAGGGAATATGTTTGATGTTTGGTCCAAATAACATTGCATAACACTTCTGGTATGCTATTCTTAACTGCTATGTATCAGCCCTTTTCTAGAATTTTGCCAGGGTGCTACAGGAATCTGAATTATCTTTTCCGCAAGGAGTATAATACAACTTTGTGTCATCAGCGTAACATTTGACCCCATTCAATCCTCCAAGTACGGATTCTTGGGGGACCAAGGACCAATTTAGTCCTTCCAATTGACAAGGTATAGAATTGTCTAGGCCCTACAATTTGAATGACTAAAGACCCGACTCACAGGCCAGTTTCCAGAAGAGGTCTCGGATATAGGGGCCTACCTCTAGAAATTTGTTCCCATTGATGATCATGAGAGATGCAACATATTTCTGCCTTTTTTCACGGTCAGAAATATTCTTTTTCAAACAAAACACTCCAGTAAAGCCTTGCAAAGCCTGTTCTTCAAATTTCTCCATGAAAATTTCTTTGAGCACCTTGAGCAAGAGATTCAAAATATCATTTCTTTGGCAGCCTTGCCATACAATGCAAACTTGCTCGACAATTAGCCTAGGCTCAAGCAATGATATTAGTATGATATCAGAATGCTAATTAAGAATCTTTCTTTTGTAATACATTTATCAGATATCAACAAAAAGGTATGTGAAGATCAATGTGTATTAGTGCATTCAAACCGGTAAGTGCATTTGCAGGGATTGATAACTTGAAGTTATAGGTATCTGTAATTTGTAGACCTGTGTGGTATAATATCAAGCTATCATTGTTCTTATCTCTTTAGAATTTGCGTTATAACATTGGCTAAAACGCATCGATTGTTGAATGGTGAAACTCCTATCAAAGTTAATTACAGTCCTGATAACAAAATCAATCGCCTTGAGAACAAAGTATCTGGTAAAGGCAAACGGGGAGGCCAATGGCTTGATAAAATGTCAATTCTATGTGAAATCACAACAGATACTGGTAGCAGCTACATGCTGAGAAGGTAACAACTATAAATATAATAATTAACATTTATATTTGCTACTAAAATACCTCTGTAAAATATTTTTTTACTTTATTTATGCATCTAATTTTGATAAGCTGTTGAATTGAATTTTTTAAAGTCATTCTTAGAAATTGATTCTAATTTAATGGATAGGTCAATTGCTTAAATATTTTGGTATTAATTCTGTATTTTCCAGTGTAGCTTTTGTCATTGTTTCATGTTCCTCTCGTGCTGACCTTCTAAAGAAAATAAGCAGTCTGTGAAGGAAGTGGTCCCTGCAGTACACTTAAGTAGCTTAATTTTGTAACAGTTGGCCTTTGTAAACCACTACTTAGACAGATCACTAAGTTTTGACATTAATAACATAATCCAACAATTCTCAAGAAATACCCATAAATCTGTTTTCTTACACACCCAAACTTTTAATTGATTATGTAACAGAAAACAATATTTCCTATCTACGGTAATTGAACCCTCCCCCCCAAAAAAAGTCACATTGTTGTTTATAACATTTACATATCCAAGATTTTTCTTTCGCAATTTGATTAGGTCTACCTATCAAGTTTGACTTTTCGACAATGCAATCCATCTTGAAACTTTCTACGATAAGTGATGGTAATAATGAGGATAATGCTATCTATATTATTGCTAGAAAACTGTTTTTCGCTTTTCATTAGTTGCATACAAGGAAAGTTGATTGAAATCAATGAGAATCTAATACAACACCCAGAGCTGCTTGTCAGTAAGGTGAGAACATGAGACTCTAGTTTTGAAGAAAAAATGATGAAGCTGTTTCATCACCTTCGATCGAGATTGAATTTACGTATTTGAATCTGATCAGCTTAGATTATAACAGATTTTCTTAGCTCTATTTTGAACAATATTGTGTTGAAAATGTTTGTGCAAGACTTATTCAGTTCCCTAAGTTGGCCTAAATGAATAAAGTACGACTTAGAATATCACCAATAAACCTGATAACTTTATAAAAACTTTTCACGCCAACTATTTATGTATGACATGAGGATTAGACAAAAGTATACATTAACAAACAAATAATGTATATACTGTTTAACAAATAGAAAACGGTCTTCCGTTTTATGTACTCTGATGTAAACACTTTGGGTGCTATGAGACACTCAAGAGTTTAAAAAAATTTAAGCCTTCTTCATGTCTCATTACGCACCCAGCGTGTTTATATCAGCTATTTGTTTTATAAAAAATATATGCTGTTTATTTCGATATAAATTTGCCAAAATTCTTAATTGCTTGCGAATTCTCCTGAAATGACGTCATCGAAGAGCACGAGCGCAGATTTTCAATATAAACACGCCATTGCCTCAAGTTTGAATTTCAATGAACTAAAGCTAAGAGAGAGACCAAAACGCAATTCTTTTGATGTGAACTCAACATAGTATTATTCAATTAACAAACACAACACCAGAACTTTCAACACAACTATTTAGAACAGAGATTGGACTGTTCACTTCTCTTTTTGAATTACATGAAGATGCACAGAGCTAGTATTGTAAAACAGTTTGTAAACATTGATGCAAATGATGTTGACGGTACAAAATGCCTACAATTCAATAATCAGTCTGTTGGTTTCTTGAAGATTCAATATTTTTGTTACTCGTTTCACTATCATTTACTCTTGTAACTTTAGCGGCCTATGAATTATGAATAAAATCAAACCCGAAGCTGAGTTACATTTGCCGTTGTTATTTTGTTTCATTTTGCGGCGGGAACAAGAAAGCCCGGTTTTATGAACTCTGACACGAACATGGCAAACAACCAATCGGCAATCAGGCAGAGATTCTAAACGCAATTGATTTTTATAATAAATAATAATTCAGCGCAAGCTCTGGAATAAAATACAGACTTGGAAAAATGCATTAATTTTTTGTTTTATTTTTCACCGGCAGACAGAAACTGATGGCTTCTTGGCAATTATTTCACCCAAGATTCAAAACATTGATAACCTATGTAGCCACTTATCAACTAATAAACAATACGAGGATTTGGTTTTAAAACGAAAGTCTCAAGCTATAGATCAGAACGTTAAGCCAACAGAAGAATTAATAACATAAAAGATATATTTACAAGCAAACCAGGTATGCTATACAATTTCTAATCAGATAATTAAGTTTTCTTGTTATTGACTCTTAAATTTTGCAAGGTATGCTTGTCACTAGATTTTGGCTATGTACAATTGCTAAAATTATGGCTGATGTGATTATTGGCCACACTTGACAGGTACCCTTAACACAGAGGTTATCAATCCAATACTGCAATACAGTCATAATTTATAGCTTTTTCGTGTAGCCATCTGCTGTGGTTGCTGATATGCAAAGGGGAATTTATAAATTAATTTAGGCCTACCGTGAAACATGTGTATAATAGCCAATTACGTGATTGGAATATGATATGTTTACTTCTGCAGAGAGGTCTTTACTAAATACAGGTAAAGTGTACATTTCATCTCATGTTTTTAACTTAATCTTACTCGCACACCTGTTAACTGATTTGTGATCTATGCGACCCACTTGCAGTTGCAGCTAATATACTAATTTCTTAACAGTACAAATCTTGTAGATCAAAATACTCATTCCTACAGCTGTTCAACTATAATCATATTTGTGTCTAATTTAATATTTTATTTACAAAGTCACATTATGATTAAAATGTTCTACATTAAAAATAAAATCTAAAATTAAATTTAAAAGTCTGATGGTAAGATAATAAAATTGAAATGCAGTTTATTAAATATTTCATAAATCCTATACATCATCACCATAACTTCTCTCTATAATGTCCAAATTCCCATAATTGACTAGGATTAAGTAAATCACTACTACAGTCTTTGGCAACTATAAAATCTTTTGAATCATAACCCAAACACCTTTTACTAACTGCATGGCGAATCACACCCTGCAAGAGAACAACAAAACTATTCAGAATGTCGAAACTTGGCCGTATAACAGTATTACAAAGTTACCACTGTAGATGGTCTGTCATACATTGGTCACTTAATAAAGGCTCTCAATAATATGCCGATAGGTATCATACAACCACTGCAAAGGGACTAGTACGCCAACCAATTGCAGAAGTATCATGTCTGATTATTAATCAATCATTGAAAGCGCAAATTTGACTATCCTTATCTAGTTTGACTTTTTTATAATTATGTGAACATTCATTGGACCCAAATGTGTTTTCACAATCACTATTTAAATTGTCAGTCCAAAAAATATATACCTCCTTAGGAAGGAGACATCAGCAATTTTGCTAGCATGACTGTAGCAAAATTATATGTAGCATTAGCATTCAAAACAAGCATCATGTTGAATTTTCTTGTACGAAAGTGATAAAAACGCAAACGTAGCTAAAAGGTTCTCACTAACTCTAAATATCATTTGCTCTGCAAGCCGACTCCATGTGTCCATAGCTAAGCTCTTTTATTATATCATTTTGCTTGCTAGGGATCAAATAAACAAATTTGATCAATTCATATGTTCTCCTTACCTTTTTGTTGTCGTGCTGCCATTCTTGATTTCCTTTCAATCCATGACAATCCCATAATTCAATGCGACTTTCAGGATTTTCGAATGAAAAATCAAGACATTTTTCATCGTTGAATGTTATTTCCCCTCTTTTTGTCATGACAAAGAACTAAATCAATAACCAAAAAATTCATAAACTTGTCATCAGATTACCATCTCTACTTGAAAATTTATCAGTAGAACTCCCATGTCAAAATGTTGGAAGTTTGTAGGTCATTATCAATGATAAATTAATGATAACAAATAGATGGTGTCAACATGATCAACAAGAGTGTGGGGTCTACATCTCCTTCAGAATGAGAATTTAGGCACATCCCAAAGTACTTTACTTGAAAATGTTTCTTTGTCACTCCCCATCGCCCTGAAGTATTATTCATAAGCCACTGTTAAAATTGCTATTTTATCTTACTGGTACATAGCAAATGATATTTACCTGATTATTTCCCAGACCGTGGCAGCCGTACATTTTCAGATTCCCTCTGTTGCCATGAGCACCCATTGAATCAACACAGCGACCTTGTTTAACATTCTTGATCTACGACGAAAATAATCAGAGTCCTTCATTGGCTTATGCATGCCGTGTGTGAGCCATGTGCTTCTATCCAGCATAGGGCAAGAAGGCTACAAGTCATTACCCTTTTGTTTTGCATGCAAAGCCTCCATTTGTTTTATAACACTTCAAGACAAGCAAGCCTCTAAGTATCCTATTCTATGACATTGAAATATCGGAATGATTGACAGCTATGGCATTCACACCCTATGTTGTGAAAGTAAATGGCAATATTGCATTTTCATACTATGCAACATTTTACGTCGTGACTGTCAAACATGTCTTAACCAAACACCTTAGCCACTTGTCTTTTGTCTATATAAAAGAGGAGTCCCACTAACAGAGGTTGACGTGTCTTTGTCTAAATGGAAGAGGGGTTCCACTGACAGAGGTTGACTTTCCTTGGTCTTAATAAAAGAGGCGTTCCACTAACAGAGGTTAACGTTTCTTTTGTCTAAATGAAAGAGGGGTCCCATGAACAGAGGTTGACGTTTTTTTTGTCTGAATAAAGAAGGGTCCCAATAACGAGGTTGATGTCATTGCTTGGAAAGAATACATTTCTAAAAACCTAAAGTTTGGGGTAACACTCACCTCTCCATGTGCTGGTGGATGAGGGTCTGCTCCAATCATGTCTGGTACAATGTTTTCAATGTACCATTTGAATGATCTGCAATGTAGCCTCTGACGTAACGCTTTTCTCTCTTCAATATTACCAATAGCAACAATACGATCTGCACGTGCTTTTCTTCTGTGATGTTGAAATTGAAAATAAAAGGGATTAATACAACCTATCCTTCTTACTAAAAAACTGTGTTCGATTTTGTAGTAAAGTAGTAAGATTTGAGGGGAGCAATGATTAATGTACAAAGCTATGCGTTGCAATGAATAATAACTCAAATTGTAGCTAAAGCAACAAATGCCTAGCCAACCCACAGATCAATTTAGACCAATCTCCAACAAATGCCAGCAATAAACAATAGATTTGGTCTGTGTGCAGACTATAAACCACTCAGTATCATTCTTCATATTATAGCTGATGCTATGGATCTGACATTGATATTTTTGCTGCTATTTTGTTTCACCTGTAATAAAGCTCTTTATATTCATCCATCCATACTTCTGCTAAGCGATTAAAATTTCTTGCTAGAACTTTTGAAACACCACCAGGAAAGGAATAAGGTGAATTCTTCTTTCGAAAGATATGACCAACTCTTGAACAAGGAATTATTTCCAAATTACCTCCACACATCCAAATCTAAAGAGAAAACATGTTTGATTTTGCATAATGACAAAATACGTATATGCGAGATCTGTGTAAATTAGATAGAATATTCTGGGTACAGTACACATGTAAAAAATGAGGTCTTTAAATTTGGTGAAATGCATCAAGTAGAATAGAAGTGCTTCTTTTGGCTTAACATGTCACAACAAAATGCTAAAGCAACCGAAAGCGATAACGTGCCACGTTTTGAGGCTAATGACAATTTGTTCAAAGTGGACACTATTAATCTAGTCAATAAGCACATTTTAATATAAAAAAATACCACATTTACTGTCAGGATCATTCCATACGTTTGACCCTTGGCCTACATGTTTGTTCAAATTTTAAAGGCAACATTTTGTTTCTGACAAATTTATACATTTTTCGTTATTGAAAATTAGCCAGCGGGCAATTTCTGATAATGGGTTGCTATTTGATACAGATTGTTGTATTAATTTATTGTGACAAAAAGATTGTAATATTATTATATAGATTTGCTCAAATGTTTTCCAGATTGTGTTCAATGTTGTCAAATACCTATCCGGTTGCCGTTGGTAGCAATCCACAGGCTACCACTAATCAAAAGTCATTGAAGTATCATTCTCAGATTGATCATGTATTTAAACATATTTGATCTGATATCTGATTGGCTTACCCTAAACGACATCTCTAAATTCTCTCCACCCCAAATGTCCATCTCAGGATCGTACGACCCAATATCATAAAAATACTTTCTATTAATTGAAAATAAGCCACCAGCCATTGTTGGAGATCTGAAATTATTGAGTTGGAAATAATGCTCGGCAGATAAATGGTGATGGAACTTATACATTGGGATTGTAAAGTAGTCAGATTCCGATTAAAATGAAATTGGATTACTGTGTAAAGAAACTTCAATTTGGATATCCTCAAATTCCATGATCAATAATTTTGAAAAGAATTTTCAGATATTAATTTGAGCAGTTTACAAGCGGAATTCAAGGTTCTACATTATAGAATCAACTGCCATGAAAACTTCGAAATAGGCTTGCGCTTTTGTTTTCATTGGCTATTTGCGACTATTCCTTCCTAGTCCGTATACAATCTGATTAACGTACTAGTAAACAGAAGCTAGTATAGTACCATTTCTATCAAATATTTATTACTCATTGTGGCCATGTATTACAAATGACTGCTATAGGACTACCTGTTTGTAGGGAACATGTTTGAGTTTTTTCGATGTCCTCACGTGAATACTTCTTTATTTTGACTTACAATGTTTTATAGTAAAAAGTGCTGTTGAATCTTGTACACCTTTTGTTACTAGCTGAGATTATCTGTAGCAAACGACCATGTTTGGGGGTTTTAATAATGACTGTATTCGCAAGTTAAAGTTGGGTATTTCATTATGGCGCTTATATGGCATGCTACGGCCACCTGTTTACAGAGGCTGGCGTTCAAGTCTATCGAGTGACCGTTTTATGCATTCACTGTAATATCTCATTCTTACTTGAGTGGTAATGTGAAATCTTTTCTTTTTTCTTTCTCTTTTAGGGGTATCTCTTTCCAGTTGAAGAACAAATCCCACGTGAATCCACCGACTTGAGTCACTGCTGATATTTCAGATTTCTTATAAGAGAAATCCGAAGCATCGATCACTTCAATAACAGGACAAACGACGTTCCGTTTATCTTCTTTAATACGATCTAATAAAGGCTCAATCCATCCATTGGTTACTTCGCAATGGGAATCTAAAAATGTCAAGACATCCCCTTTGGCTAATGATGCCCCTTTCAAACGGGATCGTACCAGCCCCTGTCTTTCTTTATTGCGTAGTAATTTTATTTTTGAATTGACTTGATTTTCACCGTTTAATGTTCGAATGTATTTTGTTAATGGCTCGCCAAGACTACCTACGGAAGCAAAACGGGTAAAATAGGATTTAAGTATTGTCATGTTTCAGAGTTTTGAATATAATAAAATCTCCCAATGCAAATACTGTGTTATCAAAATTGTGTTCAGCTTTTTGGCTTAACAAGAATTTCGTACAAGCTCAAAAATCATATTGAAAATACTAACAAGTTATGTATTTCATTTTGAATTCTACATGCATTTCAAGGTCCCTCCAAAATGTCTCCTTTACTTTATTGAACTTCAAAAGTAAGAATCAACTCTAATTGGATAGATCAGATTTGATCAATTATTTTGGATCAAACTGTATCGAGAAAAAAATCTGATTCTGAATGGATTTGGCAGTTTGAAATCACTATAGCTGCATCAAAATGTTTGCGGTCTATGACAGAAATGCTCTAATTAAAATGCTTTACTATTAATTCAATTCCCTCTATAGTCAAAATAGTCAGCACGATCAGTTGCTAGAAAACCATTTTGAGCTTCTGTATAATAATTGGTATTTTCTAGTGCCACGCATTGATTCGAAGTGGAAAAGTCCAACGTTTAAAATTCGATCACTTACCGTATATACTTCTGTCGTCAACAAGAACTATGTCAGCCAATAGCTTCGGTGGTGTTTTATTAAGAACGCTGTGTACTGTTCTGAGTAAAGCAGACAGTGCCTCGTTATGAAAACATATGATAACACTAGTGGTGGGTAGATCGAGGCTGTAGCTATTATGCTTTTCTCGACATCTGATAAAAAATCAACGACATCAGAATGAGGTTAAAGTAGAACAGACAATCAAATGTCATGAAAAAACATTAATAACCATTTGTTTTGAAAAAAGACAATCACAGTACTCAAACCACCAAGGCGTACGATTGACAAATGTCGAGTCGAGTTAAGCTTTACCTTTGCAATATGTTTACTACTGTATAGTCACTCTCGCTTAAATAGTTTGAAGTCGGAAGACCAACCCAAAGCAGATAATAGAAGAAATAGTGGGTTTTAATTTTTCTGACTGCCCTTGTATAGAGCAGCAAATTCTTGTTTCTTATATCGTACGGTTCCGAACAGCATACATAACGGGCGTCGGTCATCATCAGTCGATATTCACTACTTTTTCTCCGATTAATGGCATTTTTATTACTACGATAGGCTGGTTATCTATGTATTGAGCAAAACTCAACCTAATCGTGACAAGATCGATGTTGACACTGTTTTTGGCTCATAGAGGCTAAACTCATATCGGCCGCCCTTTTGATTGCGCGTTATAGCATCAGCAACATTCTTACCGTTCACCTCTTGCATCTGGTAAAATTCGATTCATAGATATCCGATCACTTAAGATTGAATCAAATGAATGATTGTTGAAAAGCAGTTTTGAGATATTTTGTAAACGCGATGGAAGTACAGCTGGAAGTCCTCCATCCCCCAAAGAACGATCAATAATATCAGGGTAGAGCTCTAGCGAAACAATATCTTTCTGTTTTGATGGTACAATATCTTTAAAATAATCTTTCGGTAAATCTTTTAATTGATGAGACGTAGAAGGGTTATTTTCTAGTCCCTGGCCATATCTCTTACTTGGCAATGTGTAAAGGCCCCATGATGCTAAATAACCACTCCCGGTTGCTAATGTGATATGATTTCGAAGCCACATTTTACCGGCTCTTGTGTCAACATGAGCGCTTTGTTTTTTTGTCCCAAATAAAGCATTATGGAACATCCACAGAAATGCAACACAAATTAGTAAAAATATTATCTTCCTATATCCGCCTCTGGATAATATTCTCATAATTATTAAAATATTAAGAATAATAAAATGATAAATCCATCGATTCGTTCTATTGTTCTTTATGTCTGCCACATCGTAAACTTTGTGTTGTAATTTGAAAGAAAGGCGAAGTGACTAACTGGTGGCAATCGAATGATCATTGACGTTTGAAGGACAGATAATGGAAAGGAACTGTTAGGACAGCAAATTAATGTTCAATTTTTGAGCGAAATTTTTGATTAAATCTACACACAGTTGACAATTGTTTCAAGAACACATCAGCCACCTGGGTAACTTTTAATGACCTTATGTAGTAAATCAATATATATCATTTAAGTGGAGACTTTTGATGGGGCTATTTTACCTGGGAACATTTGATAAAGTCTGAAATGGTATCCTGAAAATCTAATAATACAAGACTGTGTCGTAAAGTGTCAATTGTTGAATAAGTAACGGCAATATCAAATGATCAACATTAAACGTTCTCAAAATACCAATGTATACCCCCAAAATATTCCTATACATACTCATCGCACACATCAAGTCAATTTCTCAATGTTTGAACACAATTTGTACGCCTCACACATGCATGCAAGTTACCCGCCAAATATTAACCTAAATTTCTTATTAGGATATAGTAATAGCAGATAAATATTATCAAATAACACTGTTGGTTGCCACTCTGGCCACTATTTTCAATTGACGTTCCCGTCGTACCCTACCATCTCAGTAAAAGCCTTGGAAAGGTCCGCTCCTGTGCAGTCCTGTGGCTTACGACATAGCTCTAGCTTACTATAGTTACACAGAAAGAGGCTTGGACTCTCAACGTCTAAATATATTGGCCCATTTAATAGCACATACTCCGTCCTACTTAGCCTCATTCCATTACGGCCCTCAGCGCCGCGCGGAGACGAGGGCCGTAATGGAATGAGGCTACGTCCTACTGTTCGCCTGGTACAATTTCCTAAGTCTAGTAGATCATTAACTCAGTGTTAATCTATATTGTAGCACTCACCAGGGATTGTCTTGAAATTCTTCCTGGATAAATTTCCAGCACAATTAATCACTTTTGGCTAGCGCAATCTTTTTGAAGTGTTTCTTCAATTGGTAAAGCGGCAAAGCCTTTTTTGAAACACCTTGCTTGTTTTCCACTCGATGCAGGATATCGCAGGTAGCAAAGTACAGTACATCTTCAACAACTAAAATGTAAACTGTTGCCTTGACGAGGGATTAGTTACATTATGTATGGACATGAAGTCTTGTTATTTGTACCATTACCTTGACTCAAAAGCTTGATACCACCCATTACAAGAGAAACTCATTTGAGCTTAAACAAAGCAAAATAGCAAAGGACTCGATATAGAACGCAGAAGCGTAAATCCTTTCGTTCCAAGAATAAGGAAGGTTCGGGATTTATCAAGTCAAACATAGGAAAAAAGAAATGATGTATAGTTTGTTGTAAATAACATTGTTTATGCATGCATCGTTTGCTTAAAAAGTAAATTCACAATTCAAAAATATAAAATCATCAATATATATAAATAATTAGTATTTGTAAAATTCTGTCAAGTAAAATAAATTTAGCGACATGTAAACATTGAGTCGTAATTAAAAATCAAATTAATGATATGACGTTTGATTTCCAACAGGAGCAAAAGGCGTTCTTTCTGCAATTGGAGAGACAATATTCATAATACTTTGATATGTCCCAGCAATTAATAAGAAAAATCCAACAATTAATAAAACGATTGCACCAATTTGTTTAGCGTCTGGTTTTTCAGGATGAGAACGAACTTTTAAGTAAAATGCCGGAGGTAAAATATAAATAATGATTGTACAGCCAACTGAGCCGACGAAGCCCCAAATCATGTTGACCTAGAAGGAAAAATAAATAAATCCATAAGCAAATCAAATGGGAATTAATCCTGAAATCAGATACGCCCTAGACCCTTGAATTTATCTGATACAACGTACATATTCCAACATTAAAAGTTGTCATAATCTAACGAAATAGTTCGATATGTCTCGACGTAAATAGTTAGGTGGGTGTCAATCTTAAACTAGTATCGCTCTCTGAAACTAAGCATACGCTTTGGTGCCATCATTAAATAGCAATAACTATAGGGGGTACGGCCCATCGTGTTCACATTACGCGATGCCACTGGAAAATGTCCTATTACAGAAAATGGGTCTAGGCAGGATGCCGTTCTCTGTGCTTGCGAGTTTATGGCTTGACATAATTCGTATTAACTTAAAACTAATCACTTTAGATATCCTGCATGGATAAAACAGTTTTAAGCCTATAATCATCATTCAAGAATCGTCCAGTCCACTGACTAAATTTATCAAAATAGCTACCATTACACAACTATTTCTAACTATAGTCAGTTTTGCCTTGTAACTGGTTGCTATGCATCACACGCTCCGTTAAACCAATCTCTACAATCATAAAAGCCTCAAAAGCCAAAGACGATGGCAGTTTCATTGATTTTGCATTGGGCGTTAGAAGATTGTTATGGCTCAAATCCAGTTGCAAATGAGGAATTGCATCAAGATTTTAGGCAAACTTTCTTTGTTGATGAACTGACAGCAAAATAGCAGGATTCAATTCATTTCGTATCTCACCTGTGGCACGACATCTGCTAACACAAATCCTGTACCAACTAGAAAGAGAGTCTCAAAGAACCATATCACTTTAGACGGACCATTCATCGCATTATTTGAAATTGCAGACACGAACGCATTCGAACCAAGGGCTTGCCATTTAATTACGTTGACTGGACTCCAAAACATCTAAATTAAAAAAAAACACATTTATAATAGTCAATAAACACTCCTATTGAAAAGGTTTGAGATACTGGTAAAGCTGTATTGTGAAAGAAAATTTACACAAAAATATTTGGCTTCCTCGTAACAATTAACGAAAGCTGTCTTCAGCTCAGTTTTCTCAGATCAAAATTGAATCATTGTAAGTAATCTTGATGAATATGGTTTTACTAACAGTAACGGGAAATAGTCTGATTAATGGAGCTACTGACTAGCCTTGCATATCAAATCCTAGATTATAAAAGAGACTAGATATAACTCCTCTATAATCTGTGACCAAATGTACCATGATTATGTGTCTTAGTTTTCCTATAAGTTACTCAAATCAATTACTGCCCTTGGAATTCATTAAATTACATTATCAGTAGTACAACATTGAAAATTTCCAAGCGTATTTTTCACAAACAGATTGTCAACTAGGGGGGGGGTTATGGGCTCAAGGTTTTTGGGGCAACTCCCTAATGGTTGAATAGCAGCTAGAAAATCACCAGAATCAAGGGTTATATATTATGAACATCAAAAATTAATGCAAAATACACCAATCCACACACGAGAAGAAATTAAATTTGAGAACAAAACATTGATGTGTTAATGATACCTTATTGATTGTTTGTCGACACGGGACGATCAACAAAGGATAGCTACATATCAATACCAAACCAAGTGAGCCACGCCCAATTGCAATGACAACATCGTCATGGTGATAATCTAATGTGATATCTTGTGCAGTAAACTTTCGAAACTAAAAATCAAGGAACAAGATGAAACATATAGCATTTTAGCAAACACTATGTATTTTTAATACTCCAATGCAGAGCTTACAATTTGAGTTGCTTTATATATACATTTCGAACATCAATGATTGACTAAAAATGATGGTAAATTCCAACTCCTTTACTTGATACATTACGCACAACAAATGAATAGTTATGTATCATGCAATTTGAATATGTATAAGACTTGACAGTTGTATAGCATTCAGCTACGGTCAAATGAAAGATTTCCATAAATACAAATGCTTGCTTGGTGATTGTTGATATGGGCAGCCAAGTTTATCAAAAATAAATCTAGACTACAATTCACCAAGATCAGCAAAACAAGAACTTCAACAACTTTTCAACATTCAATTTAATTTTAGCCTTGATTTTTGCGATTTTATAGTGCTACAAATGTTACGTACCTGCATATAACCAAAAAAACTGACAACAAAATTCAACACATAACAAATTCCCATTGCAGAGAATAGAATGATACGTTTGTTTCTCCTAGTTTGATGTTGTAATTCGCTATGCATTGGTAATATATTGAAATGACATGAAAAGGTCAATTCGGCAATTGATATACATGTCAATAGTTCGCGTATGCTTGTTGTATAGTATTTAACAGGATTATCTGGCTTCTTCAAGGGCCCACCAATGTCATTTTCAATGGATCTATAGCCAACACAAATGCATAAAAGAAATCCACAAATAACGCTACAAAAAAAAAAAAAAAATGAACTGAGAAGCAATTACATAAAAGTTCCAAGAAACGCCTTGAAAAAGTAATGACACATGCAAACATTTAAATATTATTGGGTCTCACTGTGGCTGCTTTTTTGGAGTGCTACCCTCTGATGCAATTTTCAACTATGAAATCTAGGCACATTTAAGTAAAAGAATAAAAGTATGGCACATATTGTTGGATATATTGGGTGTTTTCATCCTATTGTGGCAATGATTCACAGATTTATAGCTAATTTTGTGGGATTTTTGGGACATACTGAATTTGTTGGAATGTTCAATAACTGTGACAATTATATAAATTGTGATTTCATATTTTGACAAATTATCTTAAAATGCTTAAAACATGTGTTGAAACATTGAGTACAGAAGTTGTTGTTTCAAACTTATTATTTATCAAAAGAAAAAACTAGGAGATATCAAACATATAGAACAAATAGTTGACTAACCTTAATCCTGACGTGAAACGTAATGCAGACAAGTTTCTCATCAACGAAATTGGGAAAACAATTGCAAAAATAAATGCCAAAACAACTATTCTGCTGGACCAAACTGTATCTTGCACACCCATTGCAAATTCAATAAGGGGAGATACCTATACATAAAACCATAGAGCAGTGATAAAATAATTTAAAATGATGTATTAGTTCCTTGCAATTTGATTGGTTGTTGACCAGGCGGGAGAACTGGAGGAAGGCATGCACATATGTAGCATCGTTTGTTGTCACTAGCTTTACACCCCAACACTTGACCCAAAGCAAAACAAAAAATAACAAAGTCTATGTTGTCATATTTATTGTAGCAAACTCAATGCAAATTCTTGAATTGTTAGGATAAGAATTTGCTTATTGTTTGCTAACTTGGAGTTTTATAAGAAGCGATTATCAAATCTAGGTGGTTTTGCATAATTCATTTTAGAAAAGAGTGCATGAACTCATTTTGTAGTGCTACATCCCAATCTCCCTGCACTCATGAACCAGATCACACAGTGCATGATCTCTCAATTCAAAATCTATCAACAGTGGGTCTTTAGAAATCATTGATGACAATTTTCTCCCAGGAAAATATGACTGTGGAAACATTCATGCTTAACTAAAGTGCATAATTACCAAAAACAATATTTTACCAGTAGATAGAACTCAATCTTTGATTGTTTCATGACCTTATAAAAGTATTTAAGAGTCTAAAATGATAAACAAC
>JANVCG010049004.1:0-20254 GCA_025505365.1 Haliclystus inabai
GTTTTCGAGTTGAAGTTTAACAATCGTGTCATTTCTTCTTCTTCTACGTTCTTTTTAATGGTTTTCCGTATCGACAATAGTTATTTTTTACATTTCTTAGTTTGAGAAGCTTAGTTTGGAATAGGGAGGAATCTGATAGAGTGAATCAGTTAAGCTATTACTCTTATTGGAAATTAAATTTAATATTCTAAACACAAGACAATATTCATTATACAATGATAGATTCTGTATTGTACACATTTAGTCCGAAATTAGAAATTCGAGCCACGTGTATTCCAACAAAAGAATTCAATATAAAAATGTACCTTCAAGAAAAGTGAAACGGTAAGGATGAGGATCAATCTCCAGATCCTTGGACTTCCTACCTCAAGCAAATCTCTTTTTCCATACTAATGACTTGAATCCTCAAAATTGTAGCTTTCATTTGTCTGGACCAACAAGAAAAATGATAAAGGACTTTGCGTTGACTTTTCTTTGATTGCAACTGCTCGAGCCGTAATCTATATAGATAAATAAACGGAAAGTACACTATTACCCCAGTTATTCTCTGCTCTTACCTTACTATCTACTAGAAACATCTCAACATTCTAATAATGAATCGTTGGATCTATTCAAAACAAAAAGAAACTTGATATGGTCGTGCAATTTATAATTCAATTTCAGCTCATACCTCAAATCAGCACAACGATGAAAGTGTTCTTTCCAAAAGATAAACGCATTTTTTAATTGTTTTTGCTTTGCATACAATGTTGCTTGTCCATCTACACTTTTGGATTCCATTGTATAAATCCTCCACTCACTAAATGATCGGTTCAGACGATTCTGTGATAGAAAAAGGCTACATGTAAGAATCTTGACGTCACCAATATCAAGTTTCTTGCCTATAATTGTAAACAAGGTTAATGATCTATCGATGTATTGACTGTCAGAAATTGTTAATTGGTATTCATCGACTCTAAATATCTACAACTTAACATGCCATTAGACTTCACATCGACAAATTATCCAACTGCTTGTTCTTGGTTCTAGGTTTTTCTATTATTCAATAGTGGGAATTCCATTTGAATGAATGTGACTAGCACATGTGACAGATATGGAATGCATTAGACATTTGCACATTTATATACTACGCTATGAATGTTAACCATCGAGAAGAAATAACTTCCGATGCTTACAAATGGTAAAATAGATTTCGAAAGACGAAAATTACCTTGATTGCATTAGCTTTGCATAGTCTCTTGTGTAAATTGGTTCTCAATATACGTAGTTTCCAAAGCTTCCATACTCTCCTAATGTAAACAAAGTTGAGATTTAACATAACAATTCTTTGAAAATAGTTCTTATTTCTGTGATAATTTACGATACGTAAACGCCTTTCTACGACATATCTCATTGATTACAATTACGCTTAAGGGTTTCATTCTTGCTTAACTCATTTCTTGATTCATTTGATAGAATAAATGAGACAAGGTAGAAAACTGGGATATGTTGCTAGTTAGTGATGGAACTAGAAATAAAATTGAGAAGATAAATTGAGTTCGTTATAGGCGTTGCATCTTTCTATGTATTTTAACAGAAAGTAATTAATCTCACATGTGGTACTTTCACTACAGCATTTGCTCTAAAATCCTCATTATACTATTAGAAAGCAAAGTTAGAAGTTGAAAGAAAACAATATCTGCGACTACAGCGTAATAACAGATTGTATTTGATTGGAATCATGTAGTTTCAAAAAAAAGCGTAATTCATTCATATTCAAATTATCGCACTTTAATTTAATTCCCAGTTTATCAAGATTAACCTGCTGTAGAAAAGCCAAATGAGATTAACTACGTACCTCAGTTGTGCCTTTTTACAATATTGATCAGCCAGCACAGATTTAAAGTTTGCATACCATTTCACAAAAAATGTTTTCTGCAATCGTTGTCCGTATTGTTGCTTACAATCATTGAAACGCCTTTGACGCAAAATTCTGAAAAAGAAATTCAAGATTTGAATTCAAGATTCAAGATTCAGATTTAGATTTTCTAGCATTACAAAGAACATATTTTCCAGCAGAAGTGGAAGAGTTTGCTTACAGTATACGCCATACTGAGTTTGAATTGGATGTGACGCTTTCAAACAATTTCTTGTTTGTTTAAAATAATTTTAACTTGAAATATTTGACAAAAGTATCTGGCTGGATTTTACAAATACAGTATTCAAAAGTAGAAACTATTTTGATTACCTGAGCTCCCTTTGTGATACGATAGTCAACTTACAGTATCTATTAATTTCCATCATAGACACATAGTGTATACACAATATCCACTGATTGGCAAGAATTACACAAAACATGCTTTCTATTTTTACAATGAAATTACCTCGAATAGTGAGCCCATTTCTTCCATTGGGTGAAAATATTTTGTTGTATTCTCTTGCTAGTTCAAAGTAAAAAAACATGATCACATCAGTTAAAGGAATAGCACAAGCAAAGTTGAATTGTAACACTGAAAATTTGGTTCTAGATTACTGGTTGGCTGAGTGGTACGTCGTTTTGTAGCCGTTTTTAGCGTATAATTCAAAATTGAGATGCAATTTTTTTCATACAATCATGTGGAGTCCGAACTGGTACAAGGAAACATCAAAAAGCGTTTGTAAAATAGCGGTGAGTATTTTCAGTTGAAGTCTTCAATCAACTGAATTTGTTATTCACTATGCAGAAGAGATAGATAAGCACAATCTATTATGAAATTTTTTTGATTGAGGTTCCTCTCTATCGCTGCTTGAAGAAGTATCATTTTCAAAACGATAATATGAATTTTTGTAAATGGTGAATTGGACAAGCGTCCTGTTTTATCACAAGCTTGGATGGTTTGCAGAAACCTTGAATCACGTCTTATTAAATTCAAAAGTTACTCAACCTTTGATACTGTAAAGGTGTAAACTTGTGTCAAGAAACAAATATCAAATACCTTTCCGTGTGATTGTAGTTTAGAAGATATAACAAGACAAAGATATTTATCCTTTTCAGTAGATTTATTACATAACAGTGATAAGGGCTCGAGTTTCCAAATTGTGCGAGAGATATTGGTTTAATAGGGATACAATCAGCGAGAACAAGCCATACAAAACTCGCAACAATATATTATGAATGAAGAAGTCCCCAACGTTCAATATCTCTTTGTATTAGCAAAATCCTGTTTCTGAGGTGTTTTTGGGATTTTTAACTTGTATATCTCAGTACCTTATCGCATTATTGATGCATTGCTTCTCTGTCAATTTAATCGTCCATTGCTTGTAGACAATAGAGAGCAATCGATCTTCTCTTTGCACTCTACAAAAGCAATTTTCAATTCTAAAATGTAAGTATGTAATCGGATTTGATCATGAATCAATACGTGAACATAGATACTATAGATGCAGCATATCATTAACACCACAGCGCTCAACGGTTCACATTATTACAGTATGTGGACAGTGCAGTGGTCGATCAACAGATTGGAGAAATCGTTGCAGAAAAAAATGATTTGCAATTGAAAAATTATTTTTGCATAATCCAAGTGTTATGCTCGCTGTATTAAGCGATCATCGAAGATAGGATTCTAATCAAAATTATAAATATTAGAATAATGAATCAGGAGGTTTCAATATTTTCTTGTTATTATTATAGATTCTACTTGTACAGATGATGATTCAACTTTTCATGATTACTAAGCTTTGATTACAAATTCTAGTGTAATTAATTTAATTAAAATCGATATAAAAAGGTCAAATGTCTATCAATTTGAGAAATCGTTGATAAACTATCAAAAGAAGACAGTATTTTCTGCTCATTCTAACAAAAGCTTTATGAATGAAGCTCTATAATACATGAAATCTTTGAAATTATTAAAATGAATTGAACATTTTCAATGATTTGAGTTGATAACTGCTGACATTTTCAATACGAAATAATGATCGAATAATCTTGCAACCAAAATGATCAAATTTTTTTTGAAGTTGAAAATTAAGTTGCAACAAACTCTGGAGGAATGTTAGAGGAATAAAACCTGTATAGCTCCATTATCTGCATACCATATATGGAAGGTTAGTTTGGTTAATTGACGTAGCGATACGTATATAGGCAAGTCAAATGATTCAATGATAAATCGTACCTTGCAACTTCAGAACGCCACCGTTTGACTCTTGACCAAGAGACGTAGATTCTAAGCATCTCCCAGTATTTTGAGAGAAGATTAAGACTGGTGTATAGAAGAGCAAAAACTGAGTGACTTTCTTGTATGTATTTATGATTGATTTTATGGCCTCTTGCACGCCACCGGAGACCTCTATAACATTCGGAAAATGATTCATATGCATATATACTATTCCGCTGTTTTCTTTGATTCCTTCTCGAAGCGAAATTGCTCCAGCTTTTTCAGCAATAATAATCTACCTCAATTGATCAAAACCAATCGATATTTAATTTAGCTATCAGGCTCTATCTTTCTATGGTTGTTTTTTTTTTAAGTGAGCTATCGGAGATAGTACACTTAGAGGGTTGCTGTTTTGTAATACGAACAATGTGAATTACGGGTAAATAGGAAAGTAAACCTTCAAATTCCAAAGGCACCTTACAAAAACAAAAAACAAAATGTTTGATTCAAGAATTGCCAGATTTGAGGTGTTAATTATGAGCATTTTCTTCCTTTGGATCTCTGATCTCCTACAATCTTTAAAATAATTTGAAAATAACTATATGTCTACATATACTCACTCCAAGTAAACAGATAAAACTTCTTGGTGACTTCCATCCAAATATTCCTCTTTCCATTCACGATATGCAGCAGTTAGTCTTGGAGATTCTTGCTGAATCAAACAACTGTAAGCCATGGAAATTGATGTTTATTGATATGCGAAGGTAAAGATGTCTAAATGTGATATTTTTGTAAATGATCGCTAATACCTTAGTGAAGATGTTTTATTGCTCCAGACAATATACTCATTTTTATCGCAATAATCAAAATGTTATTTTTAATGTGTAACTTATTTTGCGAATTAGCTGAACTTGTATGGTGTTGAGACGTTACCTTTGCTTTGCCTTAACGATTGTCAACGTACTCGGTATTGGAAAGCGTTTAAAACCACCCACGTTACCCGCCCCCACTTTGAAGGTAAGAAATGCGCAATTGTGTAGAATCAAATGTCACGATATCGCCTTTGTAGGGAAAATTATTCATACAAGAAATTCAATTGTCACATAATTAAGCAGACATGTTGAATTTGTTTGTTCAAATTTAACCTTTCAGAGTTGTCCATATCTGTAGATTTGCTTCTGTCGTGAGTTATCAGCTGTCGTAGCTCGGTTTCTTTGGACCACTAATGAAAAAATGAACTTCTTTTCAGTTTGAGCGATTGGTAAGATAACATAGCATCTTGATAATCTTTGAACTTAGATACAGACTTAAGCTTCGAATCTTTGGCCTAAATCTATAACTGATAGATTCGGAAATGCTCGATCTCGATTGATTTAAGCCGTAGCCTTCAATTACTGCATGTATAAAGTAGAAGCTATTCAGAAAACATTTATTAGCATAAATCCGCTCTGGGGCTCAAAAATAGCAGGGACACCATTACCTCGTGTAGATAATATCGTTTTCTTTGTCTAATTATTAAAATATCTTAACTGAATTCTACAAACATTACACTATCTATAATAGCTTACAACTGGAATTGAGCAAATGCGTTGAGATTATGCCCTTCTCCTTTACAATCTGTTTCATACTATAAAGCAGTTTTATTTACCTGAATCCAATAAAATGCAATCTTCTTTTTCTTCTGATATAATTTAAATTCGTTTATTTTGCTTTTTATCAAAGCAATACGTTTTATCCATCGATGAAACCAAGTTCTCAATTTGAAAATGTAAACATATTCATCATCTCTAGATTTTGAATCAGTCATGAACAAAATCCATTGTTTCATACCAAGTTTCTTCATTGCAACGGTGTGATGTTTTCCAGCCCTGGAATAGAAATTGATAAGAATTCCGAAGAGAAGATTTTGCCATGGAAATTGAAACGAATAAAAAACTTACGGTATCACTTACATTTTCCATTTGTTTGCTTTGCTTCTGGATAACAACCTACGAAGACGATATTTCAAATGCCACATTCGAAATGCCTTTGCCTGATGCAAACAAATAGAGGTTAAGTCTTGACAGACTGTGGTAGCACCAGTAACTTTAACATTAAATTGCAACTTTCATCAAAACTGCAAAGCCTTTAAATATTTTCAAAAATAAGATATAAATGTAACTGGAATGTGGTTTGCGGATCACAAACTGAAGATTGTATTATATATGTGAAAGGGATTGAATAAAATCTATTTCAAATAGCTCTAAGTAACCCTTTTGTATGTCGTATGTTGTAAAAACGATAATTCAGGAATACAGAACGTATCTCCCTAAGTGAAGGAATAAACTCAACCTCTTTTAGTTCTTCACGAGAAACATCGCATAACTTTAAACTGAATCAAAGACAAGTGTTTTCAAATCTGCTTTGCAGGATTAGGTCGAGATGGTCCATATCGGCATTACATTGGGACAAAAATAGATTTTGAACGGAATTTTTTTCAAAGCCAGTAGGCATTTTTAAACTTTCTATTTGAAACTTAGGTTTTAAAGCTAATGCATTAAAATTCTGTTTCACAACACCGCTGTCAATTAAAATTTAGTGCTATGTCTACTTGTGCACTGTGCATTAAAAGCACCAATTAGGAGATTGAGCGCTTCTTTTCGATTTGGAGTGTGAAGTACAAAGCTGTATTCCCAATATTTAGCTGATTGAATTGCATGATTCTAGACTATCTGTGATAGATATATTAAAATAGAATTTTATTCTATAATACATTACTTACTATCATTGTTTCATCTTTAAACGACTTCTCGCTATATGATTGTAGAGAATGTTGCACAGCCCATATCAAGGGAGAGACTCTGCTGGAAACCTGAAATGCTCTAAAAGAACACAAACGTCGACGCTCAAAATATTCAGGTATTCACCAGTTTCAAGTTGAGCACGTTGTTCTCGCAGCCTAACAATGAATGTTCTTTACAAAATCTGGAATTCAATCCAAAAGCCTCCAGGAAGCTACATTTTGTATTTTGCCTTGCTCTGAAAAAAATTTCAGGCCAATATTGAAACACTAAATAGGCTGGAAAATCACAATTTTGAGCTACGAATTTTCATATCTTCGATCACTTCTACTCTTCATTCCAGACTTCCTTATCTCCTCCTTTGAAAATTTTTCCGTATTGGTCACAACTAATTGCCAGGTCTCTGGACGTCTTTGGACGTTTTTATAGATCAAAACATAGAATAAAACATTTATATTTACGTATTACATTCTACAATTAACAAAGACAGAAAACAATTAAAACTGCTAATCAAACAACTACTCTCCCCAACAAAAATTATCCAATCAAAGGTGAGATTGTTGAAACGAGTTTTTGGTGCAAATTTTATAATCAAGTACTAAAATATAGTTCTCGAATACAGCGAAACCTGTTTATAATATCCAGTCATGAGTTTGAGGAATATTGGATTTTATAGAGAGATTCCCTTTATACGCAGGGTAAATTGAATAGAAACTGACATTTGTAACAATATGAAATGGCCATTATAGGCAGATGGATGCTCTGTATAGTGACCTTTGTATACAGGTTTTACTGTAGTACTGTAGCATCCAAAATGTCTTGATGTTAAACCATGATAATAAATACTACTGATTCATGTCAAATCAAAAGTTTAAACGTGAATAATACGTACTTAGCATTTTGCCTCCAGCTCTCAACAACAAGAAATTCTTCTACCTTTGATTTGTTGTCCTGAAACGCAAAAAATTATCTAATGCATCACAACAATATGTGATTGTATGTATTGAAATAGGTACAATACGATCGAAGGGCTGTTGAGCTCCAGGAGTTGGTTAAAACAGTGAAAAAGGCTTAATTTAGCGTAATCAGAACCTAATCAAAATTAGCAGAGTAGAAATAATACAAAGATCAACAAAAATGCTGAAAATATACAAAGGACTTTCTCTCTCTTCCCTTCAATTGAAAGAGGCTCTTGAAAAACAATTTAAATATAGGGTTAGATATCCAGATAATTATTGTTTGAAGTTTCTTGTTTAATCCGAGATTTACTGTACCATATTTGGTGCACATATTTAATGCACATGTTCTGTCAACCGTTTTTAAAACTTAGCTCAACTCTTACCTTAGTATTACCAGAACGATCATGAAATTTTGCAGAATCAAGCCATACATCTAAGCCTCCATCACAATTTGATTCGAAGCTGGTGCGAGTTACATCGTTTGAGTTTTCGTTGATTGATTTACTAAGGTCACATGCAAAAGTGTCCCAAAAACTGCTGTCCCCTGAGTTTCGGTTACTTTCACTGGATGATGAGCTCTGCAGATCGCTCAATATATTCAAAAGAGTGAAAGTACTATCATACATTGGGCTTCTAGATACGTTTCTTGATGTAACAAAGGATGCAATGTCTTCAGGATATTCTTTGATTTGGTTGTTACATACAGTGTGATTGACATCCATCAGATCCTGGTCAAATAATTATTATATTGTCATCAACGCACCAAAACTTACACGATTTTAGTCAAGGGTATGATGAAAGGTTGCAAATTCTCATATGCATTTTTCATGCTACTGATTATGAAGGGCTTCAGAAAGGATTTAGTGCACAAGGATTAATAGGAGGGAAAACCGATTCTACAAAATCAGGAAAAGCTGTGATTTACGGTACCACTGAAAAGAAACATAGAAGCAAAGCCTCTAGAAAAGCATTATTTTTTTATATACTCAAGATGACCCCACCCTGGTCTCATTCTGAAGATGGAGCTATTTGGCCCTATGCTTGATATTGCTTTGTCACCCCTCATGTAATACAACATTGCCTTACATTAGTGATGTGTGATTAGCTGTGATTTTATTCTTCTCATTGCTAGCTTCGAGGATAATTTCGAGAGACCTGATTTGGTGATTTCTGATTTTCATTGAATGACACAATTTCAAAAATTGTGATCCTGATGGAGAACGCTTTCATGAACGCTTCTACTGAATTTGAACTCTGAAAGCACATATTGTATCAAAAATATCTATTCGTGTTTAACAGATGGATTCCTAGTTATAATTATTAGCTTCTTCAACTTTGGATTACATCTCGCACGAGGCTGACTTCAATGTATTACTGTAAACCATTTTCGAAGAATTACAGAATACATGGATAAAGGTAATCAAGATACACACAGACCCATACATCAGCTTTTTACGCTTTTATCATTTTACACGAAAATAGGCGAGTTATCGGAATTATATGTTTTACCTAGACCAGAGAAAGTGACATTTCATACTCACGGAACTCTCTCTGTCCTGTAATCCCCCCTCACTATTTCCCTTTTTCTATTAAACATTTATTAGCGGGACCATGTTTTAAATGTGCAGAATTTGGAATGAACTATAGATACTGTATCCCATAGATATCTTGAAATGCAAGTCTGTGACTATTTTCTCCTCGAATAATACTGTAAGACATTAAAGTACTATAAATCTTTGAACTTTGTGCTGTAAAATCTCAGGAAAATAATAAAAAGCTTCAATATTATTGAAATAGAACAAATTCTCTTGCAACAAGAACAGTGTCGACTGTAACAGCCACGCTGTTTACAATTGCTAAAACTGTAAACCACAACATAAGACCTTGTTTGTTAAAACCTGACAAGCTTGGCTGCCACAGTATAGCCTTTTGTATTAGGTTGTAAAATAGTTCTAAGGTAGTATTACTTACAGCGTCGATTAACGCCAATTCCATTTGACTTCCAGTTTTTCAACTTGCCATGAAAGAATGATTTATAGCGTTGTTGACAACGCAGTAATCCCAGAGCGGTACATGCTGAAATTAAATAATGTTGTTGTAGCAAATCATTTTATCGTTGTTAAATATCGAATCATTTCCCCATTTCAATAAATGTGAGCGATAAAAGCATTGTTTGCTACCTCCATGTCGTGCAAGCGAATTTGTAAAAATTCAGATTTAGCTTTCAATTGAGTCAATAAACATGATACAATAATGGTGGATTTGTCATCAACTTAGCAACAGATATCAAATTACTTCTGGTCCTTTGTGAATGATACTATTCTTATTCAAACAATGGTTGTCAACTGACACGCTTAACTCTTGAGGGGTAACAATAACTGAGGGGCTGACCCCTTACTCAGAGCTAAAGTTTCATTTCATTTCATTTATTTTTTCGGAAATGAAAGGCAAAACAAAGGAGAGTCACATTATCTCTCACTAATATGTAGCCTATTTACAAAAGGTTATTGAATTTAGTTATCAATGCATGTAGCTAGTTATATTGTTTTATAATGTAAATGATATATGAAATATAAAAAGTTATGAAAATATCTTACAAACAGATGATACGCTTATTCTATCGAGACCTCTCGTGAAGGAAACAAAGTTGTTTGAGAATACTAGAGTTTCTGGTAGAGAGTATATCACCAAGGTATCACTCTCTGGCAAAATTGGTATTTGACAGAGTCATTTATTGAAATTGATACTGATTTTAGAGTTAATGAGTGGCACCTCGTCCTCAACGTATACTTCGATGGTTCGATTCTAAACAGCTCATTAAGCGGAACATCAACAATACCATGTACAATTTTTAAACGAGACAAAGATTAGTTCTAACACGCCGAACTTCTAATGATCGAATACCTAATTTATTCAAGCGATCAGAATAGTCCACATAATCAATATTTGCAATAGAGCAAACCCTTCGAGTGAATGACTTTTGCACATTCTCAACCAGTTTGATATATTTTGCCATATGCAGGCTCCAAACTGGGCTTGATGACGGTCTGACGTAAGTTTTATAGGCAGTCATGAGCAGATGTACATTTTTCGATGTGAAACATTTTAATATCAAATGGCAACGGGAATACGTTCTGCCAGAAACATCATGTTGAATTTTAGCTTATAGATCACTGAGTTGTTTTCTAATAAAGCATTTTTAGCTATTTGCAAGCAGATTCAAAACCAGCTTTACCAGCAAAAATTACAGTCACCTCAGGTTAAAAAAAGATTAGAAGCAATCAATCAACAGATTGGGAACAAGAAATGAAATAGATGTTTACAAAATTTGGCTTTTACAAGGCTAAAAGTAATCTAAACAATATCAAGCGTCCACATGAACTTTTGTGAGTTTTTTCCGACGCGACACAGCTCGACTCAATCACCTCAAGTATGGGGCCCTCCAAAGAATGTACCCTTTTTTACTTTATTGAATACTCGACGTAAATATCATAACCTGCGTTTTCCTTGTATGAAGAGGAAGGTGGAAGACAGAGCGTGAACGAAACAATAAATTAAAAACGATGAAGTAGAAATTTAAAAAATGAAAACATTACATTAAAATTAAAATATTTGAGAAGCTATTAAACTAATAAAATTAAAATCCGTTCCCAAGAAAGGAATCATCGGAATTATTCAATATCAGCCGTAATTTTCCAATGGAAAGCATTCTTGCTTTTTTCATGGCATTTTGCTTAGTAAATTATTTTATTGAAATTATAGACATAATCAACCAAATCAGGACTATATGTGTGATTGCTTTTATTTCTTGAATGTCTCAGTATCTATGACGTCTATGTAGAGGAGAACTGTACAAAATGTCATGCAGCATATAGGTGGAAAAGTATTGAATGCAGAAGTTCAAACCAGTTTTCACTGGCCTTAACTAGCCATTCCAGTTCCACCCAAATCAGCAATGCTTAGAATAGCATGTGAATTGAAGAATTTTAAATATAATGACGCAGTGAACACAGTTGATGTACGTTCAAGAAAATAGAGAGCAAGGTGGAAGAATGAGTAGAATAGGCAAAAGGACAGTTTATCTTCGTGTCAAGTCACGAAATGTTATTCATTGAATAGCGCAGCGATAGCCCTATATCTGAGAGGGTGTTTTCACTGATATAATATTTACGTGGTCCATTGCATGTGACCCTCCTTTATTCTCACGATGATGAGGGCTTATGCCAAGGATCAGCCCTTCGGCTCAGGGCGTTGGCAACGTATGGGGCGTAGGGCACTGTAGGTGACATTCCCCTGATCCGAATTCTCCATTTCTGACCTCAAAATAGTAAATCTGCAAGTTCAATTCAACAAGCATTTATCCTTTCAACAGGCTTATCAAATCAAATTTAGGTGTCAAATGAAATTTACAGCGATTACATTTCTATTAGCTGATGCAGCAAATTTGGAGAAAAAGAAATTCAACGTTAACAAAAATGAAATAGAAAATGACGTATGACCGATTTAGGTAACTAAAATTCGTAAATAATTCGGCTAATTATTATAAGATTATTTCTAACTGCTAGTGCACGCTATGGTACACAGTTGTTAATAAGTTTATAAATGTAAATTTCAATGATGACGAGTAATCAAGCTTGATCTAGGTGTCAAATTTCAACAAAATACAGCAATGAACGGTTGAATTACTCAATTGTCGAAAAGCAGAGATCAAGCCGCTTCATGCGTGTCGTTACTTGTGGAATTAAATTACATTTGGGATAACACTGCTTTCTGATAACGAAATTGAGCACCTCATTCACCAGAGGTAAGTACTGCTAATTACCTCTGCTATTTATTTCAAGTTCTATTTTCACATGGTCAATATATTCCAGCTAAAGAGTTTCTCTGACAAGTGTAAAATGATAGCTTAACTTTGCATTTCTGCATGTACTTTGCAAAGCAAAAATTCTTAGATGTGAATATTTGAAGCATTTATCTAATCAATGAACTCGTCATATTTTCTTACCATTCTTCTTCAAATAGATGATTAAATTCCCAAAAATATTGTATTAACTCAAGCGACAAAACCTTTTCTCTGGAACCACTGCATTGTTGTCAAACTATTATGTCTGCACATCTCCAGTTGGATGGAACTAGTAGAACAAAGAAACTTCATAACTTCATAATCAACTTCGCACGCGTAAATTTTATCAGTCGTGATATCTTATTTTATCAGTCGTATGTAGTGATGTTTACTATTGGTAATCCAGTTGAGCAAAAGCCATATTATTTCGTCCTTTTGTCTTCGCTGGCTGTGTCTAATAATGCTTAGCCTGCGCGCAGACCTAAATCGTTTCTCCCTTGTTAGTAAGGGAAGAAACTTACTATCTAGGAAGAAACGATTTAGGTCTGCGCGCAGGCTAAATAATGCTTGACTTTGCAAGACACTTGTGCTTGAAGCCGGGCCTTGAACGAAGTTAGGAAAGCGAAATGCCCGCAATAATACTGTAAATTATTTAGTAAAGAAAGTAGCTTACCTATAACGACATAAAAGCAGAATTGTTACTTGCAACATGAAATCCATTTGGATATAAAAAAATCCTTACAAATTTCAAACCATTTTTTTATAAAAGAAAATGGGTTGCAGAACGTACACATACCAAATTGGACGCATACCAATTAAATGCATTTACTCTAGTATTGGTCAAATTCATTTTAGAAATTCCAGTATTAATTCTTGGTTATTGTACAATGTCTAGCAAGGTAAGTCAATGTTTTACCATTCACTATTGAGTCTATTGAAAATCCTCTACATCAAGCTTCCGACACATATTCACGGAGAAGTATGTTCCCATTAGGATTCTAGGAAATCTTTGCTACAACAACTGCTCGGGAAACGATATTGTAGCTTGAATTTACCAAAATATTCCCTTTAAAACATTTCTTGGTACTGCAACCAGCAGTTCTCCTAATTTCTATACCCGGTTTCTATACCTATATATTTGAACAATTTATACAGAATCACCTACAAGAGCGTTCATACTAGGTACACACACGCAATCAGGATTGATGAGTCACTCATAAAAAAATAAAAACCCTTGTGTAGATTATTTTCATTTATTTATTTCTTAAAGCGAGGCATACTAGAGAGATTAGATTCTGGAGAAGTTGTTATTGGCGATGGTGGGTACATACGTGAATTAGAGCAAAGAGGATACGTAAGGGCAGGTATATGGACGCCTGAAGTAGTTATCGAACATCCGCAATCAGGTAAGGTTAGGACAGTGAGGTGATAAAGCTAACTTACGTCGACATTCTTTGAGAAAGCAAAGAGGTTGAGATTGGACTTTGTTGCTGTTTTATTTTAGTTAAAGAGCTTCACAAAGAGTTTCTGCTGTGTGGCTCGGATGTCTTGCAGGTTTTAAACTTTTTTGCCAATTCTGATAGATTGAGGTTATGCGTCAGTGAAAAAGTAGCAGCTTATGGAGTAAGTAAATTTCAACTGCATCTATTGCAATTAATTTTGAAGCTTGTTATTGTCACTGTAAAACTTTCAAATGACGAGAGATAGCAGAAATGCGTTTATGATCCAAGCTATTGGACAACCTATATGATTTTAATACTTGGATCCGATGGAGGATGCTACCTACACATTTTGAAGAATTCAAGGGTGTGATGTCTAGATGATAGTTAATTATCAATATACGACAAAGGGGTCTAGTGGGTGGATAACTATTACCGATTTGAAAATCTGTTGTTGAATTGATTCAGAAGAGAAGTTCCAAGCCATATGAAGTTCAAAATAAGCATTCTCTATCGGATAGACATCATCTGACAGACCAGGTTCACACTAAAAATGTATGAAATTTTTTTGAAAAAAGCTGCTGGTAGGTGAGAGTGGGTACATAGAGAGGTAAATATCCTGAAACATTTTTTAGTTTTATTTGATTTGACATTTTCTACTTCTCCGTGAGAAATCTTGTTACCTCTCGTGAACATGATTTCCAATATTTCGGGACTTCGTTGTATGCACTGATAGCTCGGAAAGTCCACTCACACATTGTGAAAGATTTTCATATTTGACTTAAAATATGGAGTTTATCATGTAATCATTTAATTAGTCTTCAGGTATTAGCAAAGAAGCAGCAATTCTAGCAAGGCAAGCAGCGGCAGAGCATAATCCTGATGCATTGATCGCAGGAGCTGTACAACCACCAGACTATAGCTGCAAAAAAGATGCTCAAGAAGAATTCAAACTTGTTCTTGATAGTTTGAACGAATGTGGAGTTGATTTTATTATAGCAGAGGTAAGATGACTTCTAAGTTGTCTTGAAAATCCATACTAATTCAGCATGAGATTGATCGATACTACTGATATCAGGTTCTATTTAAAGTAGCAGATTGCCTACATGTACTCCTGCCTATATATCCTGATCCGTGCTCACACAATTCTCTCTTAGGGTAGTGTGCCGCTAGCTCGAAGAATTATCAAAACTCTATTGGATTCCTAACTAGGCAATAGCCGTATTATATAAATATATATATTTGCTATTGAACAAATAGCTCACACTTGCCGTGAACCATGGTCTCATTCTACTATGAGAGGTACGCAAGGAGAAATCGAAAAGGATCAGAAAATCATGAGCCATCTCCAACGCAGCGAGTGATTTTCCGTTCCAGTTTCAACCTGGAGTGCACTCTCCGTAATGCCATGAAAGAAAAGAAAAAATGGCTGTCGATACGGACAACCATTAAAAAGAACGTAGAAGAAGAAGAAATGACACGATTGTTCAACTTCAACTCGAAAACTTTATTAAACAACGATAACTATGAAATTGTGTGACCGATAGCGTCAACACCTAAAAAACTCTAACTTTATTTTATATTGGCGCACATGCCCGTACATCTTTTAATGACGGTCACGTGATATATTTACGTATGTATTAAAATAACGATCTAATCTCTTAATCCGATGTTCAATTGGTGCGATTGAGATTAAGATTCACGCTTCGGATTTACGATTGAAAATTAAGATACGATTAAACAATGAGATTAAAATGAACATGAAGATTAAGATAAAATAAAGATTCGATTATAAAATTCTATTTATACTGATAAGCAAAACTCTTCATGACAGTGGCTATAATTTACGAAAGTAAACAAGATCAAGAATCGCTAGTCTGAAGTAAACACTGCAAGAGTAGCAGCTATTGACAAAGAGATACAATATGGCTCCTGTAGATTAAACATTAATTAATTCAGATAACCTTGTTCAACGCTGATGGAACAAATTTTCTGGAATTATTTTGTTGATTTGTTTTGATTTTCACGCTTTTCTGTCGTTAGAAAGCATCACAAGCATTAGCCAATCAAACTGCAGGATCAAACTTTTCTCTATGCTTCAAGTATTAGTAATAACACAAAATAACACTCATAGTAAACTCTATGTTGAGTTTGTATTGTTTTTTTCTTTCACTATAGTTTTTCAACAATTGTGAGAAATTAGAATGGGCTTTGGAAGTACTCAAACCATCTGGACTTCCTATTGCAGTGAACATGGCAATCGGACCTAGAGGTGATATCTGCGGTATAAGTCCTGGCGAGTGTGCTGTTAGAGCTGCAAAGGCAGGTATGAACAGACCTGATTTCTTTGGATGTATGAATGTATATATGACAGTAGATTTGAACGTATGTCTAATTTTGGATTATAGTATTTTTTTAAGATATATTTCCATGAACGCTTATTCTCGTACATCGAATTTACATCAATAATTTGGTTTAGTAGTTTGGGTTTGTCAATTAGATCACAATGATCAAAATGTACAGTAGCCAAATGTTTAGAGTGGTGTATAAATTGCCAATGAAGTGAAATCGCAAAGCGGGTTGCAAAGAACAAGAGTGGTTCACGGAGGCGTGTGTGGTATAGTATCTCTCTAAGCATGTAATTTGCGGTGTTGTTGTTGACAAACAGGTGCAGATATCATTGGTTTAAATTGCCGGTTTGATCCGTTTGTTTCTTTGAAAACCATGTCTTTGATGAAGGAAGCTTTGAATGAAGCCGGTTTGAAACGTCATTTGATGATGCAACCACTTGGCTTATTGACACCAGATGCTGGTCTATACGGTTATCAAGCACTTCCAGAGTTTCCATTTGGTAAGAAGATACAAACACTCAAAGTTGAGTACATATTTCAAATTTGCGATAAACATGCTCATTATTAGTCAATGAAAACTGTTATAAAAGGTATAAAGCAATTCCAGACAGCAACCTTGAAGGCTGCATGCATTGAGCTAGCCTTTTCACCCAGGGAATCAGGGGCCATCCGAGTCTCGCGTTAAACAGCTATTGTACGAATACACTTGGTACTAATAACGTTGCTAACATTTTTTTAAGTAGCTACAGTGTTACTGATAAGCAAGTTATGCTGCGTGAAATGGATGCGTAAAAACTGCAACAGTTGTTTATCATTAGATTGAGTTCATACGACAATGAAGTCCACTGTACTGTGTCTTTATCAATTTCCATCTACTTCTATTCCTCATATAGCAACTGAGCCGAGATGTTTAACACGTTGGGATATTCACCGCTTTACCAGAGAGGCATATGATCTTGGAGTTCGTTACATTGGTGGCTGTTGTGGTTTTCGACCATACCACATCAGGGCTATTGCAGAGGAGGTAAGCATGGTGTTCATTTTTGAAGGGATCTGCAGCAGTCTTTCTCATTATCTAGGATGTTTTGCTTGTGTTCACAGCTTTCAAGTGAAAGGAATGGTCAACTCCCACATGCTAGCAAAAAGCATGATCCTTGGGGAAAGGGACTCGAAAATCATCCAGTACCTTTTATCAATGCAAGGTAACGCAGAACAGCCCATACCATGTCATACATAGATATTTTCTCTACTCTGTCACTATCATTTGCAACAGAAGATGTCGATTAGATGTTCAATGTTGATACTGACGTATCAAATGGATTAATCAAGCAGTTGCACTAGAAAACCTTATATGCCCTTTCCACCAAATTTCACCACTTACCCTAATTGTTGTCACACTGTTCTATATATTGCTGCACCTCCATTTTAGAGTTGGACGTGAGTACTGGGAGAACTTGAATCCCTCAACTGGGCGTCCATTCTCCTCGGCCTGTTCAACTCCTGAAGCCGATCTTCCGATAGAACAGCTAAAGAAGTAGTTTACAATGCAATTCTTATGAAGTAATTTTTTGAAATTAAAAGCATATGGATGGTATTTGCTGATCAAGCACAATTACACGAACGAATCAAGAATCAGAATGACACATGCTTATTGAGTTTACATCTTTCTAGTAATATGGGTCAATCGTATCTCATTTTGAAAAACTTCCGTTTGAAGTATTATAATTTTTGACAGTATCAGTATTCAAAGGATGAAACTAACATCCAAAGTAACAGGTCCTAATTTTTGAAACTTTATCGAATTAAATACTTTTCCCTACACAACAGTCAAATAATGTAGCTCCTTTACCAAACGACCATTGCATCTCATTAAAATCAATGTCAAACTGTCATATATAATGTATGTCTAGGCAAATTATTCTGACGTACAATTATTCTTTGCTTGGCAACACTGTTGACGTAAACATGAAGCATGTATAATTAATCATATAATTATGCTAACATTCACTTGTGGGTTGAACGGTTATCCCTTTACTGCATTTGTTGAACTCGAACGAAACATTACATTTGTTTCAGAAGAATTGGGATTCCAAGTTATTATATCACTCCTGCATTGGAAGAGTTATAATTTTCTTTACCTTGCTTTTGGAGAGCTGCAATTTTAACTCGAAAGCTGAACAAGACAGCTCAAGTGTGCAAACGCGAGGAGCTATTTCATAATTTTGTAATTGATAAATCAAATGTTGCTCAGTTTGGTCGTATCAGCTTGAATGCTAATCTAGACTCAATAATAAAATCAAACCTGGCACTACTACCATGGAAACCATTCAAACCAAACCGTATTGTCTTGCCGTTCAACAACAGCAGTAACTCCATCTTGTAACTTGCAATAAAATTGGCTCGATTCAACTAAAAAATAACAGAATCTACACGTTTTCCCGACAAATGCACGCTTTTTCCCGTCAAAAAATCCCCGTATTTTTGCGGAACATTTTCCTTTTTGGGGGCGGCGGGTGGTCAAGTCCAAATATTTCTTGATTCTAGGGTTTCCATTCAATTATCATGGAATCATTCATTGAAGGCCGTACAGGTGGGTCCTCCCCTTATGCTGCTAACAAGACCCACAGCTTATGCGGCCACGTTATTTTGAAGCTCCAATGCAATGCCAAATGTTGAATTTGTCTAATAACCTTTCCACGCTTGCATATTTCTATTGTTCACTTCTATAATTACACGCATGCGCAAATCTGGACTGGATCACTGTGATTCACTTTATCGATTCCCGTCCTCAGTGAGGACATAGTGATAAACATCCCGTCCATCATTATTTATAACTGCTCGACTAGGATATTTTCCCTCGCGCTGCTCAACTCTCTCTACGTTTGTATTTACAGAATTGGAAAAGGATTTATTGAGCAAAAAAACATACCGTATGAGTGTTCGGAACTACTTGTGGCGAGCGTAGCGAAGAATAAATTTTCCATCACAAATCACGGAGAGCCAAAGAGACAAATAATCGGATTCCAAAATAACCCTGTGCCACCCTCTTTGTTGATGCTACTGTTCACCTTCCAATAAGTTTATTGTTCTTAAAATGTAAACACAACGAATAATGTTGTGCTTTTATTCAAATCCTCACTTGAATTGTGATCCACATGTTTTAGGATTTTCGACAGATCTTCACCATTGACTAATGCAAACTGTTGCCATTGTTCTTGATAAATAATTGTTTTATTCATTAACGAATAACGATCAACAGAAAGATCATATTTATGACCCAACGAATTTGTTTCAAAACAAACATCTACTGCTGATCTACTCTACCACGTGGCTACTAGCGTGTGAAAACAATGCTTTATTGGCAGCTGTGATCTAGGTGTTGGATTTCAACAGGTAACCTTTACACAAAAGTTGAATTACTCAATTGTGAAAAAGCAGTAGGACAAACGTGTCGTTACTTCTGGAATTAAGTAACATAGCTTTTTGATCTTCAACTTTACTCCCTCTTCTCTTCCAAAGGTAAGTCATGCTAGTTACAAATTCACTGTTGTTGGATGCTTTCATGCTCAGGTATTCTATTCGTTTCAACAACAAGTTTAATGTAAGAGTTTCTCCGACAATCAACTAAACAGTGTCGCACTTCCTGTGAACGTCCATTGTATGCTATTTTGTAAAAAATCTCAGTTGCTAACATTTCAAGCACCCATTTTATTAATGGGGTCGACTTTTTAAATTCCACCTCAAAGTATTGTGATGTGTATGTC
>JANVCG010049115.1:0-20214 GCA_025505365.1 Haliclystus inabai
TCAGGCCCTGTAATCAGCACGGGTTTAACGCCAGCCACCATGAGTTCTATTTCATAAGGCGCATGGGGACACATTAGTCCATAACTTGATACTGCCTTAAACGCTGATGTTAATACACTTTTACATAAACCTCTCACATTCCCATCCTATCACAGGTGGTAATGTGTTTTCAAGTAAGTATAAGATGTGCATGTTACATTATAAAGACATCAGACAAAGCAATGACATTAAAAACACTAGGCTTAGCACTGGAAAGCACCCAGTATTATTTGAGGTGGAAGATTTGCCAGACTTTTTAGACGGTTTGGCTTGTTGGGTGATGTCTTCCTGTATTTTACCAGTTCCAGCACATCTAGCACATCTACCGCTCTCAAGTGAATATATTGTGCCATGACCTTGGCACGTAGGACATGTAATCAGTGGCATTAACGCATTTTTAGTTTACTTAAAAATACAAATAATTATTATTCAATTACCGTATTTATAGTTGAGGTAATAAATTGCATTTGAGATAAATGCTCTTAAATTTCCATATTTTGTTAAGGCCTATGACCCTATAATATCTCTTCGGCCAATATTTTATGTTGAGCCGAATGGGTTATTTGATTAGGGGATAGAACAATGTCTGCACCAGAAGGCCTATCAATCGCAGAGGATCAAAGCCTCAGCCTTGATATGGTTGAAAGCATAAGTGAAGCATTTAATTCTGAGGCCTTTGTCGATGAGCATGGCAAACCATGCAATCAAGAAAAAGCCCTTCATGATGAAACCATTAAGAATTATTCCCTAAGAGCGGCAAGCGGAGAGGATATTGATGCTGGTTTTAGACTAAGCGGCGCAGCGGCGGCGGGTAAAACAACAGCGCAAGAAAGAAAATCGAGCAAGAAGAACGGAGAGTTTGTGACAACGCTTATGCGTTTGCAACAACTACAAACACGTATTGCACAATCCAAAGCCCGATTAGTCCAAATCGATCAACAGCTCTCGCAAGTACAACAGATCTTAATGCTTCAGCAGCGCGAGTTAGAAGAAGGGCGCGAAGAGTGGGATAGAAGATCTGCAAATCTTGTTGAGGATAAAAGATTATCGAATGATGACAGTAATGATCAAGAGTTTGATGTTGAGGAAGCGCGTAAAATCTTAGAAAAACGAGGCATTGAAATTCCTGAGGGTGCATCTAAGCATGACATGTTTAGGATTTACTCAGATTATATTGAAAATGAAACGAAATGGGTCAAACAAAGGGCTTTGGGGCTTGGTAAGCTTAAAGATGATATTGAGCGAACTAAAAAAGAAGAAGCAAGACTCCAGGCCGAACGTCAAAAGGAGCAAGAGCACCTAAAATCCTTAGAACAAGACGTTGAACAAATCCAATCGGCTGAATTTGAAAGCCAAGAAGCAAGACAAGAAGCCGAGCTTGAGCAAACTAAAAAATACACCAATAAAACCGTTGAGCAGTTTAATGAGAATAGCCGTGATTTGGTATGGGATGACAGATTATCTGAGTCCACTCAGGATAATAAACGTGCTCAAAACCTATCAAGTGACTTTTCAATTTAAAGAAGCCGATATTGGACTTTGCTGCGGCGGCTGATAGTTCGGCGAGTTCTTTATAAAATCTCTAGCGGCCTTGCTTGCTCTTATAAATATCTCATCAACTATATATTCATCTGCTGACGGATTACCATTATTATATACACTCGCTATGAATCCATTAGGATGCTCTTTGCTTACTTGAATGAAGTATTCAAATGGCACATTCTTAGCCGCCATACCGCGCTTGATATTCTCACCTAGTTCAATAGCCAATTCTATGTTTTCAGTCCCTGCACCAATAGATAAAGCAATACCATTGTAGTTTTCTGAAAAATCATCTGCATAACGATTGGGGTGTTTATCCGTCACAATGCCAGATGTCCACGTCTTGGTGGCTTCATCATACCCGCCTTTTGGACGGTTATTATCATTTACCACGGCCCCATTCATAAGTGATGTAATGGTTTCAGTCTTAGGGGTATCAAATACTGGCTGTTCTGCCTTTGAATGACCAGAGAGCGGCGCAAAGATACTTGCGGCCGTAAATACTAAGCCTAAAGCTATTGTCTTTGAATGTTGCATCGCGTCCCTTCCCTTCTCTTGCCCTCTACAGCCATGGTCTGCAGTCCTATTATGGTCTAAGTTTTTAAGAGGTAGATCATTTATATCACACCCATATGGTATATGGCAAGAATATTTCTTTTTAAGCCTTCTGTGGGCTTTTAAATGGTCTATCTGAGAAACAGTCATAATGAACAAATCTTGATTTGTCCTCAAATTGTACATAGTGCGACAGCACAGGCGATATTAAGTAAGCTATACGTCAATAATGTGTTTTGAATCTCTTGTTTAGGCCAGTAAAATGAGCGTGAGCACGGAAAAAATAGAATAATTGATGCTAAATTCTTGCATTCTTGTCCATTTATGTACAATAATTGGACAGTTCTATAATCAATCAAATAGAGGATGCAAACATGTATGAGATCAATGATTTTTCGCTGTTTACGGATCAAGGTGAACGCAAATATTTAAATCGGGCTGAACGAAAACGCTTTTATGAATGTACCTTGGAACAGCCCCTCGAAAAGCGGATGTATATTTTAATTTATCACTACACTGGTGGCAGGCTTAACGAAGTGGCCGTGATGGGTAAAAATCAAGTAGACTATAAGGATCGGACTGTTATTCTACGTACACTAAAACAACGAAGAGAGAACGTCTTTAGGCAGATCCCCCTACCCGATTATATCCTTAATGGATTAAAAGAATTGAGTGAACAAAGCTCTACGTTGGATATGTGGTCATTTTCAAGTCGTTCAGGCGCGCGTTATATAAAGTCTGTCATGTATGAAGCAGATATAAACGGTATTATAGCTAACGCTAGAGGTATAAGGCATGGATTTGCTGTTCATGCTGCGAGTAAAGCTCCTCTGACGCAAGTTTCAAAATGGATGGGACATGCACACCTCAGAACAACCGCCATATACTTGAATGTGACAGGACAAGAGGAACGAGAATGGGCTGAGAAACTTTGGGATAATTAATCCCTACCTCATAACGTTACCTAAGACACCTAGAGGATAAGGTAGGATAATTATTTTATCTACGAATTTATAGTTATGATCAGTGCTACCAAAGCTAAAGTTTGTGTAAGCATAGCACTTAACATCCAAATTTTAAGACTGTCTATCTTTTTGTCAATTTTTGAATTTATTCTAGATTCCAAGATTTCTAATTCAGAAGACAAAAACTCTTTTGTCGCTAAGTCTTTTGTTTCAGGAATTAAAGTATCAATAAGTGTCCGAGCTTGAACTTCTTTAAACCCAACTGCTGAGAGTGCTTTGACGGCCTTATCTGTATCAATACCTAGTATCATATTACAATTATATCACACAGATGATATGGTTTTCAATCTAAATGTAATAGGACGAGAAGAACGAGAATGAATTAAGAAACTATGGGATAATTAATCCCCTATCCTATTTCTTTTTTAGCTAGTAAAATTCTTCTCTATGTGTTCTCGCACCACCATTGACAGCATGAGCTTGTAATAAGTTTTTCTATGGTTTCAGCAGAAGCTGGGGTAGTCGCCCTACTCATCATCTCTTTGACCTCACGCGTTTTATCTATATAAACTTTTTTGAATTGACGTTTAAAAGATTTGATATTGAATCTCTCACGTTTCGCGTTCTGTTCCACTTTAGTGAGTTTGTTCCACTCTTTATTTTGGTGATCGTCTTTAGAATTGTGCCGTGTCTCAGCTATCGAAAAATTTGTAATTGGTGATTTAATATTGTTGTTTTTTAAGTCTTGCTGTTCCCTATAATTTCTTATGGCTGAAAGACTCTCCATGAAAGATGATAGATGCTGCCTTTCTTCAAATACCTTTTTAGCCAACCCTCCCCTTTTCTCTTTAGGTGTGGTTCTTTTTTTTGTTTTGCCTTCTTGCTTATCTGTAATCCGCTTTAGACGTGCTCGCTCAATTAGTTGTAACGTGTGCTTAATATATTCATCTTCGTAACCTATCAATTCTCCAAATGAACAATGCTTTGTTACAGTCGTAAAGGCTAAATTTCGATTAACACCAAATTCTAAAAGAAAAATATAACCCTTTGCTTGAGTTATGGTCACATTATTTATGACCCTTAAAGCAAAGTCTTCAGTTAATCCCAATTGTTGCATGACACCCACTAAATCTTCTTGCTCTTTGCTCATTTCAAAAGTCCCACTACTCTCATCTTCTTTAAACAAGCTTGTTTGTCCATGATTATTCTTAAATATTTTAAGATTAGGGACTTTCTTTAAAAGGACTTCACTACGAATGTAAATGGTGAATGTTATTGCTTTTACATCACGACCTTGTTTTACTTTTTCATATTTAAACCAATATGGGACATCATCATTTTCTCTAAGCTCTTTTTCGGCCGTTTTTAGTATTCTCTTTTCGAAATCAAACATGCGGGGGTATTTGTCCTGTACTCCCATAAATAGTTTTAAATCTTCAATAGATTCCTCAAATGATATTTCAGAACGTCCAGATTCTTTAATGTGATATTTTTGAAATAGATCAAGAAATCGTGCAGTGGCTTGAGATTTATAAGCTCTTAAATCCCACATAGTCTTAGTGTATGGCAGCCCTTGTTTGTATAAGAAATATTCAGCAATGTCAGTAGAAAATCGCGCTGTAATCATGCCTTTTTTTACCCCTAACCTACTCAGCCAATTTATTTTTTCAAATTCCTTACTTCTTGGTTTTTTAATTAAAATTGGATTATCATTTAGATGGATAAATATTTCATCTGTTAGCGCATAAATATCAGACCATTTTTGTTTCTTGTTATTCCCGTTAATGTAATCTAAAAAATCTTTGGCACTTATTGATATTTCATCATGGGGAGACTTGGAGTCTATACAAGAAGCTAACACGTAGATAAGCTGCTTTGCTCTTAAATTGATTGTTTGACCACCCATTAAGATTTTATTCTGTTGGATGATCTGCGAATCGTTAGGGTTTAGTAAAGCATTCTTCATTTTAATTGATTCTTGAATAATTTCATTCATACTACCAAATAAACGACAAGTGATCAACGTTTTGTCGTTTAATGCAAAATATTAAACAAAAATGTATGTTTACCCCTAATCTGTCGTTTCATTGGTCGCTCTCGTTTTTAATTTATCTTTGATTATCAAGGATTTATATATATATTCTGTGTAATTTTAGACTGCGTATTCCCTTAAACCCCTAATTTGTCGTTCTATAGAACAATATTCCCCCTAATTTGTCGTCTTACTTCCCCCTAATTTGTCGTTTGAAATGCACTATATATCCCTAATTTGTCGTCTCTTCCCCCCTAATTTGTCGTCTCTAAATGCATCTAAAGCATTGATATACAATGTTAAATGCAACCTATATTTATATATATTTATAAATTTATTTATAACCTAATTATAAAATATGGATTTGCTATCTAAAGGAAAACAAGCCAAATAAAATTTTGTGAATGATTAAAAGAGCGTCAAAATGGCAGAGTCAAGCTATAGTGATTCGTTGTATTCCATCACCCAGATCCAACGCTACAAAATCCTCCCATAAAAGATAAGAATTTTTCTACTGCGGATTAATTTTACTTGCTAACGAAGTATTAAAACGACAAATTAGGGGGAATGTCGTTCTATATATTGGTTTATATGGCGTTTTAAACCATTTCACCAACCATGATAAGACGACAAATTAGGGGGGGGGTTATAATGTACTTCTACCCTACCCTTTTCAATTTGAAAAGACATTGTGGATAGATCCTGATTTCTATTTTAGTCTGACTCAAAAAATCACTTCAATTTGCTTATCCTTATATAGACTTAAAAACTTTTAAGTGTTTGGAGGTTTATACACATATGAGTGCGTGTGTGTGAGTGTTTATGTGTCTGTGAGTGTATGGGTGTTGTAGTTTATTTGTGTAAACTTATGTACTTAAATGTGCGTGAACGTTTGTGTGTTCATATGTTTTTGTGTATAGGTGTGTGTGAGTTTATGTGTTTATGAGCGTAAGTGTTTATTGTTTTATGAGCTTTTGAGTATATGAGTGTTTACTTATGTGTGTGTTTGTGTGTATACTCATGTGAGTTTATGCTTATATTAGCGTTATTAATTATATGAATTACAATTAAATGATTTTTGCTGTAACAAATTTAAAGGGTGGGGTAGGGAAGTCTACGATTTCGAGAAATCTGGCAGTGCATTTTGCAGGACAAGGTGAAAAGACTTGTATTCTTGATACCGACATTGCCCAACGTACCACTTGTGATTGGAGGGATAGAAGGGAAGGGGAGTCTGATCTTAGTATTGATGTTTTCCCGATGTCTAGTACAGAAGGTCTGGTGAATGATGTTAAAACGGCACAAAAGAATGGGTATAGTGTCGTTATTCTTGATGGTGTACCTCAGCTTGAAAAAGTAACCACTAAAATGATTTTGATATCTGATTTTATCGTTATCCCAATTACGCCTTCAGTGGATGACCTCAAAAGTTTTGAACGCTTTCTTGAGCGATACGAAGATGCTAAAGCTGTAAAGGAAGTCATTCCTGCTTTCCTTTTACTTAACCGATATAAAAGAACTGGTGAGGGAGATGAGATGAGAGAGGCTCTAAAACTTTTCGAAGAACAAGGTATCACAGCTCTTGAAAGTGTTATTGGTGAGCGTGTAGCGCATAGCCGAAGTAGTAAATATGGTTTAACCGCGTTAGAATGGGATGATTCAAAGGCGAAAACAGAAGTACAGGATTTAGCAAAAGAGATTGAAACTAAACTAATAGATATAATGGCACTCGTATGACTAGAGAGAAAAAAACAATTACCGATATGGTAAGAGAAAAGAAAAAGAAAGATGCTTTGAATGTTGAAGCTGTTGAAAAAGCAACGGCAATCATTCATAACGATGTTGTTCCTGCAAAAACAGTCAAAACCCCAAAATCAGAAAAATTGGACATACAGGATGAGAAAATTCCTGTTAAGAGGGTATCTGTTGATGTTCCAGTGCCTATTCACAATGAGTTGAAAAAACTTATGATTGATCTTAACACAGATCTTAAAACATTCTTCTATGATGCAGTAAAGGAAAAGGTGAAGAAAAAAGGATATAATATCCAGATGTAAAGAGGGCAGTATGAATGCGAATCAAGCCAAATCCATTAGGCTATCTGATCTCATGGATCGTTTAGGTTATAAGGCAGATAAAACTGAAAGAGGAGGCACTGAGCTTAAATTTGCAAGTCCTTTTAGAAAAGAGCGAGATGCGTCTTTTAACTTAAACATTAGTAAAAATGTTTGGTTTGATTTTGGAGAAAATTGCGGTGGAAATACTTTAGACTTTGCCATCAAATATTTAGAGAGTAGAGGGCAACCTTGTTTTGTAAAGAATGCTCTTTCATGGTTAAAATCTGTGATGGGACACCCTGATCTTATCTCTAATTCGAAACCTATACCCACGTCCCTACCTTTAAAACAATCATTTTCCTTTAGTCAGCAACAACAATTTGAAAACGGAAATCTATCCAAACTACAAGTCCTTAAAGCGCATAAAATTCAAAATCCATTCATTTTTGAATACCTACATAATCGTTGCATAAGCCAGGATATAGCTAATCGATATCTGATTGAAATCCACTATAAAAACGTAGAGAAGAATAAGAATTTCTTTGGGTTTGGTATGGAAAATCTCAGTGAGAATGGATATGAACTTCGATCAGCCAGTGATAGCCCAAAATTTAAAACAGCATTTAATCGCGATATAAGCGTCATACAAGGCGGTTTAGATGAAAAATGTAGGATAGGGGCTGTCAATGTCTTTGAGGGCATGTTGGACGCTCTGAGCTTGTTTGAAGCATTAAATGTAAATGTACTTAAGCACGATACGATCATTATGCACTCTTTAGCCTCATTTAAACGCACTGTCCAATATATTCAAGAGCAGAATTACCAAACAATTCATCTATTCTTAGATAATAATGATTCTGGTGAGAAAACCACATCAAAGTTTGTAGATGAATTTGGCGATAGGGTAGAGGATCAAAGTATTTTATTCTTTCCGCATGAAGATATGAACGATGCCCTGCAAGCCAATGCGGTAAACCTTGATTTGCTATAGGGGTTACAGGTTATTTATTAAGGCAAAAAGTAAAGAGAGGCTTGCAATATGAAGTCCAACCATCCATGTGATTAAGTCTGATTTTAGCTTTGATATTTCTGCACGTAAGGCATCTTTGGTAATAAGCTCATCATTTGCAGGTAATAATTGCTCAATCATCACACGTGCTTGCGCTTTCTTAAATCCTGCTTTTGTCAAGGCTTGAATGGCTTTGTCAATTGCAATAGTCATAAATATATTCTAGCCTTTTTTATCTAAAGGTCAATCACTGCGAGTAATCCTTTGTTTTTGCTCTAACCCATTATTGATGTTACCTGAAAAGAGAACCGCTAGATAATAGTTGCCTGATATGATTTTAGTCTTTTCATCTTTCGTTTCGATTGCTATGACGTTCACGCTACCATGTTCGCATATCCTTGCAAGGGCAAGCCTCTGGTTTTTTCAAAACCCTTGCAACCCTATGCTTTGCTCATGGTTTGTCGCTTCTTCGTCAGCAACCGTAAAACGAAAGGAGAAAACGAATGACTGATAATCAAAACCAAACAACTGAAAAAAGAAAACCTGATCTGTTTATTCATGTAAAACGATATAAAGGGGTCTCAAATATCGTAGGCTCTCGTGTAGGAGTTGGCTTCTTACATAGCAATGGCGTTGGAATAAATATTATTCTCGATGCACAGCCCATTCCTAACCATGATGGACAAATCGAACTTGTCGGATTTCCAGCCGACAAGAACAATTAAACATTTATGACGGCTGACAGATCAGCCGTCAATTCCATTTTCTTACAAATAACCAACGATGGAGTGATCTAAATGAAACCCAATGAAATCTACCAAACCATTACCAATAAAATTATTGACCTTATTGAAACTCATCAGCTCTCATGGGACAAACCTTGGATCTCACTCGATCAAAGCGGCGAAATGGCTCATAACCCCCAAACTTCAAATCCATATCGCGGCATTAATCAATTCTTGCTGAACATCACAACGCTTGATCGTGAATACACGCATAATTCTTGGATGACCTATAATCAAATCAAAAAACAAGGCGGCCATGTTAGAAGAGGGGAGAAGTCTACCCCTGTCATCTTCTTTAAGAATAGATATTTCGATAAGAACAAAACATTCTTTTCAGATGATCAGATGAAATCAATGACCTTTAAAGAATCTATCAATAAAAACATCCAAAATATTCCAGTCATCAAACTTTACCGTGTATTCAATTTAAGTGCACAAACCGAAGGTCTTGACCCTGAATATTATGAGTTTCAACCAAGAAAACCCATGACCGAGTGGCAAGAGGTTGAAGCTATTGAAAATGTCATTGATGCAACAAGAGCACAAATTGCCTATAAGCCCTCTAATCGTGCCTATTATGATATATCGGCAGATATGATTGTATCACCTCTTAAAACACAGTTTAAGACAGCACACGAGCATGGCTCTACTATTCTGCATGAGCTTGGTCATTGGTCTGGGGCTAAACACCGCCTTAATCGCACTTTTGGCAAAAAAGGTACAAGAGCCTATGGCAAAGAAGAATTGGTCGCAGAACTTTGCAGTGCCTATACAATGGCAGCCCTCGGTATTGAAAAACCGATCACGAATAATGCCGCTTACCTAAAGGGGTGGCTGAATATCCTAAAAGAGGATTCAAAGGCTATTGTACAAGCCGCTTCAAAAGCCCAAGCTGCTGCAGATTATATTTTAGATGGTGCTGAATGTGCGTCTTATCAAAAGATGTAGAAAAATAAATATGCGCTTGACTGCATATGTCTTTAATGATATATTTGATAATGAACTGGAAAGTTGAAGTACATGAAGATTTTGCAAATGAGATAATGACATTCTCAGTAGACGTTCAAGATAACATTTTCAGCAAAAAGTACTTGCTTGAAGAATTTGGGACACAGTTGGTGAGGCCTCTGGTTGATGCCCTTAAAGGCTCTGATTTTGCTAACATGAAGGAGCTGAGGTTTAGCGTAGGTAAAGAAAAGTGGCGTGTAGCGTTTGCTTTTGACCCTGAAAGAAAAGCTATTCTTTTAGTAGGGGGTGATAAAAGAGGGAAAAACCAAAAGCAATTTTACAAAAAGCTTATAAAAATTGCTGATAAACGATTTTTGGAGCATTTGAATAATTTACAAAAGGATAGATAAAATGAGTATTCCAATAGAAGACATGATAGCTAAACTTTCCACTGAGCGCCAAAAACGTATCAAGGAAAATAGTGAACAACTCATTAAAGAATATAAAAAGCTTGTAGAGTTTAGAAAAGCTGTAGGGTTAACTCAGCTAGAGTTGGCAGGTAAAATGTCAATATCTCAGGAAAATGTTTCGCGCTTAGAAAAGCGTGACGATATGCATCTTTCTACACTTAGAAAATATATTGAAGCATTGGGAGGTGAGCTTGAGCTTTTCATCAATATACCAGATAAGCCTCTTCCAGATTCAATAGTTTCATTAAAATTATAGTTGAAGCTTGGAAGCGGTGCACAAATATGGGCAGCAATAAAAAAGCATTGAGCACATATGAAGAACAGATGTTGAACCTAGAATTTAAAGAACTTTTTGAAAAGGGATATCGTGAATTTGCATTATCACTTTTTATGCCATTTTGCTTTTCTTTTAGTCCGCAAAAATTCTGGGGATAGCTCTCCCCATGGTTGTTGAAAATTTCATTTACTCTATGTACCTTTGAAGTAAGAGTAGCAAGATAAGCCATAACCTTCTCTAATAATATTTTATCTACTTCCTGTTGCGCATAAACTTTCGCTTCTTGATATAACTTGTCAAATCCCTTGAGAATGACCTTCTCTCCATTTGCATGAGCAAACATAACTTCTTCAGTATATAATCTTTGTTGATGTTTATCGATATATGCACTGATTTCGTTCACCCACTTATTGTGTAGTTCATATTTGTGACGATAAGCAATCTTGGGATCGCCACCAAATGTGCGCAGAAAACCAATAACTTGTTGCGCTTCTCCTTTGTTATTCGGGTCATCAAAAGTTATATGGGTTATTCCAGAATAACTGAGAAGTTCGTTTGCACGTTCAATTTCATCTTCTTCTAATGCCTGAAGATCAATATATCTAAAATAGTTTTCTGGAAGCAAATCAGCACCTCATCATTGTTTTTTATAACTTATGGTATCTTACCATATTCACTAAATTTTTTCAAATATGAGTGGTGATAAAAAGATTAGTCCTGAAGAGCAGTATATCAATGATACTCAAAAGGAATTGAATGACAGCTTTGATCAAGAATTGAATGCTTTAAGAGCTAAAACTGAAAATGAAGAGCGTCATAAGTTAGCTACATCTGGGAGGTTCTTTACAAAGGAAAGTTTAGAGGAAGAAACACAAAAGAATAAGAAGGCAACATTGGAAATTGATGAACCTAAACATGAGGGTTTGTTTTTTTCTGAAAGAGGCGGAAGTAAGGATGCTTCTGATACGCTTTTTGATAAAGAACGTGAAGATGCCAAGGTGCTAGCAGAGCGCGAAAAAGAACGCATTAAAATAAGAGAATCACAAAAAAGAGATAAGTCTCAAGAACAGGAAAAAAAAACTGAACAAATAAAAACTGAGGTGAAACAGCCATCAAAACGAATTGAGTCAGTGGCTCGAAGATATGATCGTATTAAACAATGGCAAGATGAGATGGATCGCAAACGCTTTGCTTTAGAAAAGGAACTTGAAAAGAAAATAGCTTCTAATGATAATGCTATAGGGCGATTTTCAGGAAAGCTCAATAAATTACAAACTGAGCTTGAAAGCCAAAAGCATAATTTGGCAAATATTGATCAACGCATGGCGGAGCAGACAGGAAAACTTAATAAGGAAATTGAAGAGACTAGACCTTCTGATTATTGGGGCGAACCAGATAAGTCTAAACTTAAAGATTTGCTTAATGAAAAATCAAAACCAGAAGAGGACGATTTGGATAGAGGAAAAAAGGAAGAGCAATTCAGGCAAATACAACTAAAACGTCAGCGTAAAGATGATCGAGACTTAAGTTTATAGGTAACTCATGTCCGAGTAGATATAAAGAATATCTTTGCTTAAGCCTCTACAGGGTTCGATGCATCAACATAATCTATAGCTTTATATATCTCAAAGAGACGAACAATTCTTGAGGCATAATCTGTCGCAGCGTCAGTAAGTGATTGATATTTGGGAGATGGTACTTTCTCTCCTTGCTCATTGCTCGTAAAGCGATCTTCGGACTTTATCGTATTAATGTTTTGTCGGATATAGCTATTATAAATTGACGTAGTTTTTTCTATGTTTTGTTTAAAGGCCTCATAGGCCTTAATAGGGTCGTTTGAATAAAGCCGCACGCAGAATGTCATCTTTTTAAGTTCTTCCCAATCCTTATAATCATTCCATCTTAAGGGTCGCCTCCCAAGAAGCTTAATATATTCTTCTACGCGTTTGCGCTCTTCTTTTGTGACTTTTGGAATACAAACATGCCTATAATGTCCGCCCATAAAGATATCAGTAATCGCATGCTCATCTTGTGTTAATTCAATAATATCATAAGTTAGCACTGTATTCTTATCGGTCATGATAATCTCCTCTTTTTTATCTATTTTTGAATTGATATTGTATCATATCGTTATTCAATAAATCAAGGAAATATGTCTGATGACAGGCTGAAAAAATTAGAGGAGGCTCAAAAATATGTAAAAGAGAATAGGAAAATGGTGATCGACGAATTTGAAAGAAGTAAGAATAATTTAAGCCAAACTATTAAAGAAAAAAAACTTGGGGATATGATAAGACAGGGCAAATATAGAAGCCATAGAGAAATGGATAGCATTATTGATGCTCATCATGATCAAGTTAATCCAGGTAAACAAGAAAAGTTGGAAGAGAAATATTTTGAGGAATGGGACGGTAGAGATGGGTTTAATCAAACAATGAAAGACGAGCTAAGGCAAGTACGCGCCAAAGAAGCTAAATATTTAAAGAAAAAATCAAAGGATGGGCCTGAGCTTTAACCTTAAGATGAGCCAATAAATTCCTCATCATAATGAGCTAATTTTTTATCTATATAATCATAAAACTCTTTTTTAAACACTTTAGAGCCTTCATGCGTTGCTTCATCCATGAGCTGATCTTGATAGGCCTTCGCCTCATCATATGTTTTAAAATGTGACCAAAAATGCTCAGATATTGGGCGTTTTATATGTGCTAGTTTTTCTTCAATATAAGCCTCAGATACAGCACTCATTTTCATTGAAGCATCATTAAAACGGCTAGCGGCCTTAATGGGATCGAAATTAAAAGCATGGAGAATGCGTAATACGTGTTCTGTATTCTCTGTTTCAACATCTTGGTTTGTAAGCAATAGGTACTGATTGATTTTTTCTTTTAGTGCGTCATCTAAAAACATTTTTTTCTCCTTTCATTTCCCAAATTATAATTTGTCTTCTTATCTTACCATGGTTAGAACACAAACTCAAGTCTTATGAAAAAGAAAGATTTTCAACTGCTCGATGCAGGCTATCAAAAGGATTTAAAGAAAAATATTGCTGTTAGAGAAAAAGCTATTCGAAAAGAATACGAAAATAAAATATATGTTGGAACAGTCAGTATGCAAAAAAAAGCCAGAAAAGCGCAGGAAAAAGCTATGGGCCAAAAGATAGCGGATATGAAGAAAAAAATTTCCCAAGATTTAGGGCAAATAATCTTTGGTGAGAAAGGGCGTGAGCATTATGCTAAACTCACTGCGCAAGAAAATAAGGCACAAACTGCTTTTAATAAAACGTCTTTGAAAGGTAAAGCTAAGGCGAGTTTTAATAAACAAGAAGGGCTTGCAAAGCTTAAGGAAAAGCAGCAAAAGGATAAAGATTTAAAAGCTAGAAAAAAAGCTCAGTTGACAAAAACAACTAGGGCAACACAGATACAGAAAAAAACACTAAGTAAGCAATTTAGCAGAGCAAGTGTAACATCACAATCAAAAACAAAAGAAATTCAATCTACAAAAACACAAACAGTACATGATAAAAGAGCCGAAAAGGCATTTGGTAAAGCAAAAGCTGCACCACCACCAAAATTTAAAGGATTATCTAAATAGACAAATGACCTTAAAAAACCTGATATGATGAAATTGACCACTGATCTTAATCAACCCATTCTATACTTTTTTGAAAAGCATACAGATAATTGGACACTTCGTGAAGCAACGCAAGGTGTTCAAATATTTGGATCTATTGGGTCTGGTAAAAGCTCAGGGAGTGGGCAATTCTTAGCACGTGTTTATTTAAGACATGGCTTTGGCGGGATCGTACTCACTGGTAAATTGGGTGAACGTAAAGAGTGGGAAAAATACGCGGAGTTAGAGGGGCGAAAAGATGATTTAGTAATTTTCTCAGAACGAGACGATCTTAGATTTAATCCACTTCAATATGAAATGATCCGCGAGGGAGAGGGTGCAAAAAAAAGTGAGAATATTGTTGAACTCTTTATGTCTTTAGTGCGCCTTGGTAATAGAATTGGTGGAGGCGGAACTGGGTCAAGTAAAGAACCTTTTTGGGACTTAGCCCTAAAGAGGTGTATTAAATCAGCCATAGATTTATTGATTTTATCAGATTCAGAAGTAACCATTGAAAATATGGTCAGCGTTATTCGTGACTGTCCAAAAAGCTTTGAGCAAGAAGGCACGAACAAGGATCTATTTTTATTGTTCTTAAATGAGGACAATAAAAGTGAACTTGAAAAATGGGCAGAGGAAAGCACCACTATTGCTTGTCTTTATAGAGCCGTATATAGAACGCTCGATGAAGAGGAAAGCCGCATTTTTGAAATGGTCTTAAGCTATTTCCTAAGTGACTTATCAGAGATGCCCAATAATACTAGGATGTCCATATTGGAGATGGTTTATGCGTATGCCAACCCATTTCTTTCAGGACTACTTTATAAATATTTCTCTACCGAAATCAGCGAGGAATTGATGCCCGAACAGACATTTGATGGCAAAATCATCATCCTTGATTTTCCTGTGAAAGAGTATTTACACCTAGGGATTTATGCGCAGATGATTTATAAAAAAATATGGCAACAAGCTGTAGAGCGTAGAAAAGTAACTAGCAAAGAAGGACGACCAGTCTTTATGTGGGTTGATGAAGCCCAATATTTTATCAGTGAAGATGATATGCTCTTTCAAACCACCGCGCGAAGCTCTAAAGCTTGTACGGTAATGATTACACAAAATATTTCCAATTATTATGCAGCCATTGGAGGGTCTTCTGCAGTGCAGCGCGTTAATTCTCTTTTAGGTAATCTAGTAACAAAGATATTTCATGCAAATAATGACTATGTCACCAATGAATGGGCCGCCAATACCATAGGCAAATTGCCCAAAATTAGGGAAAATGAAAGTGTATCAAGTAGCGGAATGGGCACCACCACCACCACATCAATTGAGCATCAAGTACACCCTGTTGAATTTACGCGTCTTCGCACAGGCGGAGAGGTCAATGATCTAAAGGTTGACGCTTATGTAACATCCGTTGGGCGAAAATGGAGTTCAGGGAACAACTATCTTCTGACCAACTTTAGTCAAGTTTAGTGAAATTAATTCGATATTTAATAGGTGTTTCCACATTGCCAATATTGGTGTTTATTCGAATTAATATGGGCTATAACATGTTTGGCCCATGGCATAATAAATCTTATGGCTTCAACTCAGGCAAATATGCAACTACTTGGTATGGACGAATCTTATTTTTACTTCCTACCATGTTTTGGATTCTTGTATTCGCCATAGGGAGTTTTACTGAAGCACTTCAAAAAAGTCAAATTGAAGGAGATCAGTTTGACCTTTTTTTTGCTGAGCAAGACAAACTGTTATCTGCCTTTGATCTAGTAGGAAGTATGACACATGTATTTGAAAATATAGGCTCAAACGTACTTGTTGTTGTAAGTATCATTCTAATCTTATATGTTCCTGTTTTTCTCATTTTGAGCTTCGCATATTTATTTTCTTTTGATCAAGCCAATTGGGAGCATGAGGGCATTGACCAATCAGGGCTAGGTGATAGCCTGATTTTTTTATGGTTTACCAAAGAGGATTTTGAGCAAAGTTTTGATGTATTAAGTCTTTATGAGCCTCTATTATTCGCAATTGTAGCGGTTATTTTATACCTATCCAATGCATTAATGGCCTCTTTATTTGTAGGGCTAGGAGCTTTTGGGTTATTTCTTCAAGGTCAGCAAACACGCATGAGATACAGAAGACATCTTGATGAACTTCATTCAGATCAAGCACTTAATAAAAAAGTATGGGGTAAAGAAATGAAGATAAAAAAGACAAACCCACAAAAGCGTGATTCATTGAATACTGACAACTGGGATAAGCCAACAGGTGGCGCAAACCCATTGTAATAAACTAAAGATTACTTTAATAGAAAAATCTTGGTTTATCTCCCCAGAACATATCACATACGGCATTTTGATGATCGAAATACTCTATGAGATCGTTTATGCCAATATTTTCTTTTTGTACGTAAGCATTATAATGAAAGATGACATCAGGGTGATTGTCTGATAACTCACACATCAAATCTAGATAATACGCAATAAGCTCTCCTTCTTTACAAGTAAGACGGTGATCATGTGGGGCTTCTTCACTAAACGAATAAAGCTGATTGATATAGTCTTCTAAATAACCAGACATCTTAGGGTCTTCAAAACGAAATCCGCTAGATATAAATTCTTCTTTCGTTTTTCGCAAATAGTCAGCTGCATGCCAGATCAGTTCGCGCTCATAAGGCTCTGGATGAATGCGGTGCGTGTGACGTACCTGAAGGAGCTTAAAGGCCATAATTGCACTTTGAGACATTTATTTTCCCCCATCTTCATTAACTTTATTTCTCTAAGTTTATCACAAAATCAAATCGATGATCAAATTTTATGTTTAATATTTTTAACAATCAAAATAAGGCTGTTCAAAAAGAAATAATTCTAAACTGCAGTATGCTACTTGATGCTTATGCCTTTTATCGGGTGTTAGATTCAGGAATGGCACGACTGAATGTTGATACATCTACGCAAACATCTTTTTGGGAAATTAATTTTAATGAAGCCTACAGAGTATTTTATAGAACTGCGCTCATGTTTGCCAAATTAATTGCCCATGATCATAATGATGCCCTGACTCATGTTCAAAACACATTAAAGGATTTTGTTTACCCAGAAATGCGCATGGCTTTTGCAGATGATGCACCTAAGGATAATTCAGGTTATATGCATTATATGACCTGCCATTTGCTAAATACATTATGGTTGCTTAAAATTAAATCCGTTGGGCAAGATCGCTTAATGCAAGTCTTTGAAAATACTAACCGCGAACAAATAGCAACATGCAAAGAATTACTTGAAATTCTTTCGGTGCCGTATGATGAAGTAAACGAAAATGCAAAGACATATGATTTTCTTAAATATTATATTTTTATAGAGAGGTATTTTAAATTATGGATTCGTGAAGGATTTATTGAAGGATTAGATGAAAGACACCAAAAAGAAAAGCCAAAAACCAAGGCACATGACATTTTTAGGAAGCCTGAACGACACATGAAGCCTCAAAGAGAGCCGAGCGAAATCAAAAAAGGCCCAGGGTTTTTATAAATATTGAGTAATGGGTATAGTCTTCATATTTATCATTCTGAGTATGGCAAGAATATTACTGCAAATTGGCGTATTTGGACGACCTTCTGCCATAAAGGATACCCTGCATAATGGAATTAAACAATCAATTGAAAGTCACAAAGAGATTCCGCAAAAACTAAAGACGAAAAAACAAGCCCATGAAGAAAGTCAAAAACGCTATTTGGACGACTCTTTTAAGGAAACGATTAGAGACATATTTAATGACTAAAACTAACCCTCATGTTTGGATTTGGTGACAGTTTAGAAAAAACACAGCAAAAATTACATGAAGTCTTTGGAGGCCTATGTATGGTGTCATGTTTTTATACAATTCTTGACGCTGAGTTTAAAAGAGCTAACGTGCCTAAAGATGTACAGATAAGAGCTTTAGGACTTGAGCCAGAAGAAGGCATTCATTATATGGTTGTCTCATTAAAAATCATTGGAAAGGCAATTTGGGGCCTTGATAATTTGGTAGAGGTAGAATTAAAAAACTTTCTAGATCAAATTTACGAAAACTTTAAAGGGGCATTTCTTAGCTCTAATAAAGAGGGTATAGATTTTATAATCTATGAACTACCTCCAGGAAATAAAGCTTGGGTCGAAAAATTAAAAAAAATGTCTCCTAAAGAAGCGGGAAAAATGTATAATGTAGCTATTGCAGCATTTAACAATAATGCTGCAGCCAAGACCCTTCTCAAAGCTTTTCAAGCACCAGCCAAGTATAAATTAGAAAGTTATAAAACTCATGAGCGACGGAACGATGTAGAACTTATAGCTTTAAATTTTATGACTTGGAGCGAACAAGGCTTTTATCATGAACCCGAAGATGTAGATAAAGATCAATCTAACCTTACTCAAAATGGCCCTTTTAAATTTGAAGATTACACTCATTTTAAATCTTACACGTTAGAGCAACCTTCGTTTTTTAAAACATTACAAACAAATAATGACGTGTCTCAAGAGGTCTATTCTTTATTTGTGAATATTCACAAAACAATAGCCCTTTTCTCAACAATCATCAAATCAATAAGCCTGCCCGATAGCCTAAATGAGGCTTTTGAGTTACCTGTTAAAACATTGGCTACAATGAGTAGTATGTTATCTTCCATTGTTGGCTTTAATCAAATTCAAGTTGACGATATTTTTGAGTTTAAATCGCATTTTCTATTTGACCTTGTAAAATTATTGGATGAGGAACTAAAGTCAGAGATGGAAAAATTTCATGTTTGGTATTTGGATAAAATAATGAAATTCTCGCCTGAAAAATCTATGGAAATGGAGGTTAAGGCAGGGGGGGATAACTTAAAAATGCAATCCTTAATTGTTGAATTTTTTTCTACGCCAGAAGAATTATATAGACAATCTTCAACCGAGTTTTTTAGAAGTAATGATACCCAAGATGCTATGTTTACGATGTTAAAAACTGCGCTTTATGAGAGCTTAATTCAAATTTATCAAACAGAAGATTTTAGCGCATCAATTAAGCCTATTGAACAGCTCAATGAAGTGCAAAACAATACTGATTCCTCAATGACTTATGATAAAGACAATGAGCATGAAGAAAGATCGAGCGGAGGAGGTGCAGGTTACTTATAAATAAATTTTTTGATATGAATGATATATATGCTGGGTTTTGGATTAGGCTATTAGCCATTTTGATTGATGGTATTTTATTACTTATACCTGACTCTATTTTTGAGTAATTTTTTACAGGAACAATTTGGGGAGATGAGTTCAATTGGCGATTTCTTTTAATACAATTGGGAATAAGTTATTTATACGGTTACTGGACAGAATCTTCTTCATTACAAGGTACACTTGGCAAAGCTATATGTGGCTTACATGTCGTAGATAAGAATGGGCAACTTATGTAATAGCTATTCGATCAAATTTATGTATCAGGATGATTTAGAATAACTGCGTTAGCGTAATCATTACACCAATAATGGCAATGGTCTGAATGATCTGGAACTTTAGATTATCTGATAAACCTTTGTCCATCTTATTGGATAACTCCTTTATATCCTGTTGTGTGGCCACTATATCCTGTTGTGTGGCCACACCAGATAAAGTGATTTCCTGCATGGCTTCAATAAAACCCTCAGCCTGCTCTTTAGTAAAACCCTTAGACTGTAAAAGCTTTACCACTTTGTATGTATCGAGATTTAAGGTCGCTAACTGCATTAAACCATTATAGCACGGGACGCAGACCTATATCAAGATAATGTAGATTTCAATTGAAAAGTATACCACCATTTCAATCGAAAAGTGTACCAATATTAATCTGATAAAGAGGGTTGAATTCCCACTTTTTTATCAGGTTTAACAATGATTACAATGGTACACAAACAAGAGATACTAATATC
>JANVCG010049226.1:0-20201 GCA_025505365.1 Haliclystus inabai
TATGTCAATAACTGATCTTCAGATAAAAAAGAACTGGTACGCACGCCCTAAGCTATCTCATTAGACTGATAATTAATCTATAACAATTGGAGAATTAATCATTGGGATCATTGCTAAGGGCTTATTGGGAACAGGTGATCATTTGTAACCAATACCAAAAGATAAAGCTCTAGAAGTAGAAATTGCCAAAATGAATAGAAAAACTCGCCTATGGGCTACGAGCGACCTTTATCTTAGCAAATAATATACCCCATTTTCAAGCACTCCAGAACTGTGGTATCATGATAGAATTGATTTAAAATACCTAAAATAGTATGGATTTCTCGTCAAATTACACCGATTTAGCATAAACCTGAAGGAATGTTAGCTAAATGCCTTTTAATTTGATGGAATAATTTTGTTCTCCCAATAGATATTCCATATTTTTAAATATGATGAGTATTTTTAAAAACTATATAGTAATGCTCACACTGTCGTTAACAGTTTCAAATGCCATCCAAAGTCAGACATGGATGATTAGAGATGTTGATGAGGGGATCAAGCCCGTTGTACAAATAGACGGTGACAATCGAGCACATATAGCCTATATGAACGAGCATATTGCTGGCTGGGTCAGGCATGCGCTACTGATAGATACGACGTGGCTTATCAGCACCGCTGATTCGGGCTATTTCTATGGTCCGCAAGATCTTGCCATAAGTCCGCTACAAGTTCCTACTATAGCCTACCATGATCATGATGCAGCGGGAGGCAATGAGGCAATACTAGAACTCATTGATGGCACATGGCAGAAAACAGTCATTCAAAATAGTGGACACGATGGTTGGGACAATAGCTTGGCTTTTGATAGCGAGGGAGACTTGCATACTGCCAGCGTAGATCCTGGCAGCGGCGGTATAGAATATGCCCATCGAAAAAATGGAAATTGGACAAAGGTCGGAGTCGGAACGCAAAGTACATTCTATCAGTATGCCACAACCATCGTCATCGATCAGCAGGATATCCCTCATATCGCATTTTATCTAGATACAGAAAACACCCTATACTATCTCAGAAAGGACGGGACAGACTGGCTAAGTGCTAGAATTGATGAAAAAGGCGGAATGTTTCCATCAATGATTGAAACACAGCATGAAACTATTGCTATAGCCTATTTCAATCCCCATGAGGACCAAACTGGAGGTGTGGTGCGATATGCTCATCTCATTGATGGCAGATGGGATATATCTACAGTGGCGACTCTTAACAATGTTTCTATATCGCGTAATGGGGCACGCAGAATTACGTCCCTCAAAGAAGATCCATTTGGAAATATATACCTTGCTATGTGCGACAGAGATTATCTCCTTTTGGCCAGCTTAAGCGAAAATGATTGGGTAATTGACACTGTCGTTCATGGTCCGAACATGGCTATCACTTTAGGAGCACAAAGTTCTCTGGCAATAGATGCCGATGGTCGACCTCATCTGACCTATTATGAGGTAACTGGCACTGGCCCTCTGACTGGACGAGTTAAATATGCCGTACCTGGCGAACTCCCCGATCGAGACAATGATGGGTTCAATGAACTCGTAGATTGTAATGACTCTAATCCAGATATTAATCCAGGAGCCGCCGAGATTCCAAACAATGGCATTGACGAAGATTGTGATGGCATACCACTATTCATTGATGCTGACAGTGATGGGTTTCATAGCGGGATCGACTGTGATGACAACGATCCCGAGATCAATCCCAATGCAACAGAAATTCTAGGAAATAGCATCGATGAAGACTGTGACGGTATTATTGCCGCCGCTGTAGATATGGACGATGACGGATTCGATATCACTACTGATTGCGACGATCACGATCCCAATGTCAATCCTGGTGTATCAGAAGTCTTGGGCAATGACATAGATGAAGATTGTGATGGAGTAATAGGACAATTTGATAACGGCAAGCTTTCGGGCATCATAACTAATGGAATAGGCGATCCAATCCGAGGAACAACTGTCTCATTGAATCAAAACAATAGAACTGACATCACGGATCACTCAGGTAGATTCGAATTTGATGATGTCAGTTTTGAAAACGAAGTGACTTTGACGTTTCAAAAATCGACTAATGCCTCCAATGGATTGAGTTCTTTAGATATCATAATCGCAATTAATCATATACTCGGCAGAAATATCATAACAGATCAGCTGACACTTCTCGCTGCCGATGTAAACTCTGACAATAGGATATCAAGCATAGATCTAGTCGGGATGACTAACATTATATTAGGGCGGAGGGATAGTGATAGTCAAGAGCAATCATGGGGATTCGTTCCAAATGAACTGTCATTACAAGGCGAACATGTTAACTTAGAAATTAAGGCATACAAAATTGGTGACTTAAATTATAGTGCTAATCCAAATGATTAGAAATTCAAATGATACAAAGTACTTGTCGATCATTACATATATAATTATAATGTATTGATAATCAATTGATTTATTATATCATATAAATTCAGAGCTCATGACTAAGCGGATAACTTATATTTTGGGACTAATGATAGGCCTAGTCCTTATATTATCAAATTCTAGCGCACCTCCTGTACTTAGATCTGGTGCTCCTGATCAAGGAAGCTGTGCAGACTTAGGTTGTCATAGCAGTATGTCAACAACTATACAGGGCAGAGTCGATATAGAGGGCTTACCTGACAATATAGAAGCAGGTGAAATATATAACCTGACAGTCAGCATGATCCGTAGTGGCGCAGTCGCGAGGAATGCAGGTTTTCAGATGTCATCATTAAACAAAGATTTAAACGGTATAGGCAGATTTGTTAATGCCGGGGATAATGTAGGCATAACCAATACCAGTCGAAATAGAACTTTTGTGCAGCATAGTCCTGCACAAAATTTCAACAATGACTCAACCGTGAGTTTTAGTTTTTCGTGGCAAGCTCCAGATGCTACCGATTTGGATACGACAACATTTTATTTAGCCGCTAACTTAGGCGATGGCAATGGTGCCGCCTCTGGCGATAGAATAATATTAGAGGAATTCACACTTGTCCCGATGAGTGATAATACGGATATTGACAATGATGGCTTTGACAGTGATACAGATTGTGATGACATGAACCCTAATATCAATCCTAATGCAAGCGAAATACCTGATAACGATATTGATGAAAATTGTGATGGAATCATAGCTATCACTAATGAAGATAATGATAGCGATGGCTTTGACAGTGATATAGATTGTGATGATATGAATCCCAATATCAATCCAGGGGCAAGCGAGATACCTGGAAATGATATCGATGAAGATTGTGACGGGATAGCACAAGCTAATACTGTAAACATAGTTGGACGTATCGTCGATAGTCGTGGAAATCCTATTAACAAGGTCATCATTGATGGTGGAAACAACCAGCTCAGGACTATAACTGATGTCGATGGTCGATTTACGCTCAGTGGAATCGATACCGCTCAATCAGTTATCATAACTCTCACCAAAGAAGACGATCTTACTAATGGAGTTACTGGACTAGATATCGTAAGGTCAATCAATCATATACTCGATAGAAATGCCATTGTGGATGATAATGTACGCAGAGCGGCAGATGTAAATGGTGATGGACGGATTTCTAGCTTGGATTTAGTCTTTATGACCAACATCATCCTATTACGAGATGTCAATGTATCAAGGACGCAAGCTTGGCTTTTTGATCCTGATCGCATAGACCTATCAAGTACAGTAGATGTAGGAGATATTCTAATTACGGGTTATAAATTAGGAGATCTCAATGGAGATGCTGATCCAAGTAGATAGTTGGCGACGGAGTACCATACTAGGCTAAATTGTGAAATACCTTTTGCACATCTTCTTCTTCTTCCATTTTGGCGATGAGCTTAAGAACTTCATCAGCTTGATCTCCGTCTAGTTCAACTGTATTCATCGGTATCCATTCTATCTCTGAGGATTTCACCTCCATATCTTTGTCCTCCAATGCCTTTTGCATGTTGCCAAACTCATTGAACGGTACCCTAATCACTAACATCTCGTTGTCATGCTCATCAGTTCCTTCGCCAAGTTCTTCTAGGCCATAGTCAATCAATTCAAGCTCAAGCATCTCAATATCAATATCTTCAGGTTCCAATTTAAAAACGCCCATCTGAACGAATTGAAAACTTACACTGTTGCTAGTTCCTAAACTTCCATTACACTTGTTGAATACTGCTCTAACCTTGGCACCAGTTCTGATAGGGTTATCGGTGGCCGTATCAACTAGTATTGCTACGCCATGAGGAGCATAACCTTCGTATTGTAGTTGCTCATAATCTGATGTGTCCTTACCCAGAGCTCTTTTGATAGCAGCTTCTACCTTGTCCTTAGGCATATTCACCCCTTTGGCATTTTGCATAGCCCTCCGGAGGGCAGGATTATTGTCAGGATCAGGGCCGCCAGCCTTAACCGCAATGTTGATATCCTTGCCTACTCGTGAAAATTGCTTGGCCATTCGGTCATAACGAGCGAACTTAGATGCTTTACGAACCTCAAATATTCTTCCCATAATAATGAAAATTTTTATGCAAAAATAGGAGACTTTACAAATTGCAAAGATTAGTCATGTTTTTTACTCTTATTGATCTTGATTCTCATGTGTATCCAAAAGTCCTTGGGGTACTATGCATTTGAGGTACACTTCTACAGTTGCTCTAACATCATCTTCGCAATATTGTACAATGTCCTCTATATGACCCGACCAATAAAGCCTTGAAACATCCTTGCCGCTTATAGAATCTTTGGGAGAGTCCACCTGGAGTATCTGACAGAGTAAATCCAAGGAAGTATAATGCTTGTAATCACCAAATTTCCACATTTCTAGAGTGTCAATAAGGTGAGAAATTTGCCAAGGTTTCATCCCAGAAATATTTAACAGATTGGGTATTCTAAGTTGGTTGATGATCATACGTCTGCATATGAAGGGGATATCGAACTCTTTTATATTATGACCACAGATGCTATGATTAGCTCTATCGCAATAAAAACGATTCAATACATTACTAAACTCTGTAAGCAGTATAGATTCATCCTCGGATCTAAAAGACTTAATTCTAATCTCATGATCAGGATATTTGCCTCGGATATACCCTACAGAAATACAAATTACTCTAGAAAACTCGGCATATATAGCAGCCTTCGCTAGAAAGTACTCACCTGGATTGGTGAAATGGCTATCTACAGAAGAATATTGCAAAAAGCGCTCATATCTCTGATCCCAATGCTTTTTTAATCCCTCAGATAGATCATTATACTCAGCAACTATAGAGGCTGTCTCTATATCCAAAAATAGGATTCTATGTAACTTGTCAGCAGGAAAAGACATCAGTGGAAAAAAATATGACTATACCTCTATTAAATCGTTACTCTAAGCGCACACATATTGCCACGAAATAATAAATTTACATCAATTAACTTAAACAACGCAAATGTCATACAGAACCATTCTAGGAATAGCAATCATCCTCCTATTGTTGTTGTCGGGCTATCTATTTTATCAAAATTCTCAATTGAAGTCACAAAATGCTGCCCAGCTCGCTGAAATGGACGACATGAGAAATGTGCAGACAGAATTGAACGCTGATTATCAAGCAGCATTAAAAAGTATAGAAAGTCTCAGAAGCGATAATACTACACTCAATGAACTGATTGACAAACAGGCGGAAGAATTGAAAGCGCAAAAAAAGAAAATCGATGGACTAATATGGACCAATAAAGAGTTTGAAAAGGCCAGAGAAGAAATAGCTCAATTTGAAACTCTAACCGCTGGTTACTTAGTCCAGATTAGTGATCTCAAAGCTAAGACAGAACAGTTAGAAGCTGACAATGCACAATTAATGAGTAACAATACCGCTCTTACTCAGAACCTAGACCTTGAGAAAAAGGCCAATACTCAACTAGGAAAAGACAAAGCCAACTTGGAACGTAAAACAGATGATTTGACACAACAGAATGTGTCGCTTTCGCAAAAGGTAGAAGTCGGCTCTGCCATAAAAATAAATTGGATGAGCTTCAACGGAGGCACTGTTAATGGCGATGGTTCTTGGAAGACCAGAAAAAGAAACAAAAAAATGGAAACGTTAAGAACTTGTTTCAGGACTGAAACTAATGTCGTGGTCTCCGCAAGTGAAGAAACATTCTTCTTAAGAATCGTAAACCCCAATGGCGAAACATTGTCAGCTGATGATATGGGATCAGGAGAGCTTACCGATAAAATGACGGGAAAAATTATGAGATATACGATGTCAGGTACAATTGCTTATAATAATGACGACACAGAAGCCTGTATGGATTGGAAACCATCGACACAACCTATTGATGGCACTTATTCAGTGGAAATTTATAACAAAGGATATAAAGTTGGAATGGGAACATTTGAACTATAAATCCGCTTCCCCCAAAATCGATTTTTGAAGCTCTGGAGATTATTTTTCTAGAGCTTTTTTTATGAATCTGAAGTTTCTATTTCAAACAATTTTAATCAGCACTATGGCACATAGTACTGATTAAAATTGAGCTTTGGGGCCATATAAATACTCGTGATTATGGAGATTGTGATATATCGATACTGTCACCTATCAACCTCGACCCATATATCAATCTAAGCGTTGCACCAGCAAGACAAGTGTCAATATCGACATTGCTTGGGCTACACTATCACCCAATACTTTGGTCCAATTCACATCTTCTTTTTTAGATTTGCCATATAGGTCCACAGGCTTTTTACCAACATTGATAATGGAGCCTTGCAGGACTAACGGATGCTTCTTTCCAAATGGAAACTTAGTTTTGGTGGTTTTAACTTCTCCATTAGGATGTGTGACCCAAATTTTATCTTTTCGAGCATTTTCAGCAAATCCTCCAGCATATTCGTTTATATAAAAGAGGGCATTTTTTCCGTCATGATAAGGAACTCTTATAGAATTGTCCACACCTAAAACCTCTTGGTTTTGTGTCTCTTGTATGTTTGTGGCTCCAGCTATAGTTATGTAGTCCTTTCTCTTAGGCAAGCTGATAACATCGCCATCCTTGAGCGTATAGTTATACTTAGAATCCTTGTCTAGCAATATTTCATCCAATCTCATCACTATATACCCCAAGCTATCTTCTGATCTATACAAGGTCGCTCCCGCTGCGAACGCTTCCTCCGTAAGCCCTCCTGCCCTATCAATTATGTCATAGACTGTCTCATTGTCACGTATGATACTATAGCCACCTGGAAATATTACTTCACCATCTATGGTCACATTTTGCTGCAGCTCAAACTCAGGAACATATCTCACAAATATGTTGTCATAAGGTTCCAACTCAAACAAGCCTTGATCACTATCAAAGTTGGTCAATTGATCCCTGCTAAGGGTTACCGTTTTAATGATGGTCTTAGTACGCTGATTATCTTGTATGATGACTCGCGACACCTCTATTGCATTGGTCGCAGAAGATCGCTTAAATCCACTTGCTAATGTAATAGCATCTCTGAGGGTCATTCCTTTGCCATATGCAAAATCTCCTGGATTATTTACAGCACCCGATATACTCACTTGTATTTCATCATAAAACTCGTTGCGCGAATAAACATAAATAGAGTCAAATGGCTCAAGAACTACATTGTCAGCACTGCGATCGTCACTCATAAGATTATCTAGATCAAGCCTAATGATCTGATAGTCGCTCGGATTCAATGGGTCTAGTCGATGTATATGAGCAAATGAAGTAGCATCCCTCCTTAACCCTCCAGCCATCAGAATGGCATCACTCGTTTTTAAGCCGCCGTTTTTATCATATGATATTTGCTCCTCATATCGGACGGCCCCAGCTATAGAAATATACTGTTCGTCAGTAAATCGCTCTTTGGGCCAAATAGTAAGTTCATCCTGATCTATCAGAATAATATCTATCAACGGATCTGTACTGGCCAACACATCGTCTATATTGATCGGAATCATACTAATTTGACCATCTTCATTAATTCTTTTTAAGAAAGCAAAATCAGTCTTGGATGACACTTTTAATTGACCTATGGATATGAGCTTTGAGATGGACATGTTGTGCGATCTCTCGTACACCCCAGGATGGCGAACCTCACCTACTATACTTACGAAGTTCTCTAGTTCAACTGATATTGAGTCTATAGTAACTTGATCTCCATTGATCAATTCATAATTTGATCGTGATTTGACTAATGAAGCATACGGTATACTTTTGACCACCCTCCTATCCAGATCATATCTCATGAGTCGTATAGAACTCATATATGCGCCTTGCTCCAGTCCTCCACTATATTTGATGAGTTCCATAATACCCTCTCCACTCAGCATTTCATAGCGATCTGGACGATTGATAGCTCCTGAGATTTCTACTACGGCATTATAAGATGGAACAAATATCAAATCGCCATCTTCTAAAAAATAATCGCTTATACCCTGAGGATTGGACAACAACTTATATAGATCAAAAATCGATTCACTACCGTCTTTCTTTATGAGTTTAATGTTTCTAACTGAGGCTAAATCTGTAAAACCACCTGCGACCCCCAACAAATTCAAAATAGAATTGACTGCAGAAACGGTATAACTGCCTGCCTGTTGAACCTCTCCAAATACTTGCAGCGTTATACTTCTGATCGTGCTGAGATTGACTATAAATTCTCCTTCTCTGAAGCGATACTCTTTTTGATAGTTTTTTTTCAATTTCTCCCGTACCTGAGCAAGAGTCAAACCTCTTATCATCACCTTGACTCGACCGTCTCTGATCATGACACTACCATCGGACATGACTTCATGAACCTGATCTAATTGATTCACACCAAATATTGAAACCGAGATAACATCACCCACTCCAACTTTATAATAACTTGGAGGATTATAAGCCTCATCTGGAATCAGCTCTAATGATCCTTCGTTGATGATCTGATGGCCATAGATAGCGTAATCCACATCAGATTCTGACTCTATGATAGAATCTTGATCAATAGAATCTTGTTCTAGTTCGATTAAGGAACCCATATCCACAGAATCCAAAGGCAAATCACCATTTAATTCTTGGGCATATTCTAACTGTTCTATTGCTAATTGTAATTGTCCTAATTCAGAAGGACTCAAGGTTTGCAGGTCAGTGATATCTATACCACGTTCTGCCATAAGAGCATTGAGTTCTGCCAAGCTAACCCCTCTACTTTCTAATTCTGCTTGAAGCTGGATGTCATAAGGAGTGATCTGTCCACTTACGAAGTGTACACACAAGGACACTGATATGATTAATATAACTCTGATCACCGCTCAAATTATTGACTATACTGAGCCTTATAATATTCCATATATGCTCCACTAGTGATATTGTTTAACCACTCTTCTTGATCCCAGTACCAATCTATTGTAGCTTTCATACCTTCGACTACAGTAACAGATGGTTTCCATCCTAGGGTACTGCTTAATTTGGTATTATCAATGGCGTAGCGGTGATCATGCCCAGGGCGATCCTTTACGTAAGTTATCAATCGTTGCGAAGTACCTTGTGACTGCTCCATTTTATCATCCATCAAATCACATAGCAATTTTACTAATTCAATATTCTGCAATTCATTATTGCCACCTATATTATAGGTTTCATTGGCTACTCCCTTATGAAATATGGTGTCAATAGCATGTGCATGATCTATGACATATAACCAATCCCTAATATTCGTACCATCACCATATACTGGCAATGATTTAGCCTTCCTAATATTATGCAACATGAGCGGAATGAGCTTTTCGGGAAATTGATTTGGTCCATAATTATTGGAGCAGTTAGATATCTTAGTTTGGATGCCGTAAGTATTGGCATAAGCTCTTACAAAATGATCAGAACTTGCTTTGGATGCAGAATAAGGAGACTGAGGATCATAAGCTGTATCCTCATAAAAATAACCATCCGCTCCTAAGCTTCCATAAACTTCATCAGTTGAAACATGATAAAAGACATGCTCAGAATAGTTCTGCTGCCAATATCTCTTAGCCACATTAAGCAAATTGGCGGTACCCAGAATATTGGTTCTCAAAAAAGCCAACGGATCCGTGATCGATCGATCCACATGAGATTCCGCAGCTAAGTGAATAACATCTGTCACTTGATAATCTCTAAATATATGTTCAATCCCATCCTCATTCAAGATATTTTCGTTGATAAAAACATAGTTGTCCTTGTTTTCTATGTCTTTGAGATTCTCTAGATTGCCAGCATAGGTCAAAGCATCTACATTGATCATCTTGTACTCTGGATACTTGTTAACCAGTAATCGTATGCAGTGCGACCCAATAAAGCCCGCACCGCCTGTAACTAATATATTTTTTTTAAATTCCATATGGAGCATTACTTCAGATTGCAATTTACTCTATTTACTTTTACCAAGGAAAATGAGTTTTACCACTTGACTATTAGAAGCTTTGAATAAGCTAATTTCAAATAAAAAACCTGACGCTAATTAGCCATAATTTATAGACTGTTCTCTCACACAAGGCTATTTTGAGTGAAATTTTCATCTTTTTTATGTCAGCCTATAGGTTTTGCAAAGCTTTTTAAATATAATAAAAGAACATAAAAAGAGCTTGTCTCGCTAAGAGATGACTTCTTTTTTTGTTTTTTTGACAAAAGTCATTCAATCATATCCTCGAAGTCCTGATATGGTATATCTTCATAGGTTTCTTCGGACGTGTATTTTATACAATATTGAATAAGTATTTTTTTTGATTGCCTTGAAGTAGGCAGCACATGTGATATATTAGTAAGTCTCATTATCATAGTTTAGCCTATAATATCGTGAAGATAACTGAGAAATAAACAAGTCATCATCCTCTAATACCTTGCAGATTGTACTAATACCCAACTATGACTTAATCAAGGTGTATCATACCCTATCATTGACTCCCCGATCATCGCAATCTGACCCCCACTTGAATATAAGTGGTATATAATGGGATGACATAGCTGATTATGATCGTTTCCTTTGACCGCTTTCTTTGAGTTGGACTTTGCTTGATAGAATTGTTAGTCTGTCCACCATCGGCACAATAACAGTCTCATCATTGATATATTATCGCCATACTTAGATGAGGATATGGGCAGCCATTCAACTATGCACCCTATAAAAATCATTTTTACCCCACCCCTCATTTTCTGATTGTACTACCCATAATTAGGTGGCAAATTTAAAACAATCGATAGTCAGAGATAGCCTATCTAATGAACAAATCAAGGCCAAAATGAGTCGTAGAAGTGAATCATGGATAGCGATAATTGTAATGGGGTTCAACTAAGTCAAGCCCGCTAAGGAGGCTCAATATCTATTAGAAAGGCTTTGGGATGTCAGACAAAACAACATTGACAAATGACACTGTTGCAGCTGAACTAAGTACCATAATTAGGATCATTGTCAATCATCTGAAAACCAATAAAAGTTCTATTCAAAATGTCTTTTGGGTCTAGTGATACATAAGCAAAGCAACTTGTTGAATTAAGTTTATTTTTGCCTTTCAAATATTAGACTTTGAGAATAACAATCAAGAGGTGGCATATTTTAGTTGGAATCATCTTGCTCGTACTTATCATAGATCAAAGCGTAAAGATTTATATCAAAACTAATCTCAGTTATGCTACAGGTTTCGAAATATTAGGATTGGATTGGGCACGGATTCACTTCATTGAAAATGAAGGAATGGCGTTTGGAATTACATTTGGTAATAAGTGTATTGGAATTAAAGGCGATGATGGCTCATGCAAAGGTTTGATATTGACGCCTTCCTCGGCTAAGTTAGTGCTTAGCACATTTAGGATTTTTATGGTCGGATTTCTGATTTATCTCATAAGAGAATTATATCAAAACAAGGAACCATTGGGCTTAATCATAAGCTTCGGACTGATACTGGCTGGTGCTTTAGGCAATATAATTGATAGTGCATTCTATGGACTAATTTTTTCTCAATCTGAAATTCATGGTAATGTTGCCGAGCTATTTCCGCCTGGTGGCGGATACGCCCCTTTGTTATTTGGCAAAGTGGTGGATATGTTCTATTTTCCTATGGTAGATACCATACTTCCTAATTGGATACCTCTGTTTGGGGGTAAGCGATTTGAATTTTTCGGACCAGTATTCAATGTAGCAGATGCTTCAATCTCCATTGGTGTTGCGACAATATTAATATTTTATCGCAAGTTCTTGTTGAAGCCTAAATAGAGAGGCATTGAGCCGAGTTTGAGAACAGAAGAATCCATCTGAAATAATATTGGCCCAAGAAAAAGTTCTAAAGCGATCCTTGTATTATCCTATTAAGGAATGACCTGTTGCTTATTTCAACTCGTAGTTAGTTGATTCATATTGCTATTTGTGATCAGTCTGCAAGACACTATCTGTCAGCAGATACCATGAGACTTCACTCCAAATCGTTGTGAGGTATAGAGCCAGTTGCAGTAAGCTTAGAGCGTAAATGTTCTTATTTGCCCAGAGACTATTGATCCGCAAGACTGTCTACTTGCTTAAAGATATATGACAGATTGCCTCAATCACCCATCTTGAATATTATCTTCGTCGTCTACTAGATCACCAAAGAAAATGAAATCGTTCTTGACAAAATTACACCAAGAGCAATCATCTTTTTGACATCCAGCGGTAAACTCATGATTCTGTATTTTTTGCCAAGTATCTGTAATCTGTGCGCCAACTATTGATATGTCCTCTGGAGTCACCACAATTCTCCTTCTATAGAACTCCTCAGTATCTTTTTTGGGCTCTACGAAGTCCATCCAGCCTGAGATCATATTCCAATTATACTTCTTATCTGAATTAAGCAATAGCTTATAGAATACAATCTGTCGCCAGTAATCTCCACCACTATCATCCTCTCCCTTAGGACTATTAAGTTTTGCTTTGGATTTATAGTTGAATATGTTGCCCGTCTTATAGTCAGTAACATCGACTGAATCCTTAGCTATTTCTACTTTATCCAATACACCTTTGATCGGAACTCCCTGATACTCCGCATGATCGATACGGATCTCTAAACCAAACTTGAGCTCAGGTGATATATCTAAGAGTCTCGCCTTATGATACTTGGACAATACCTGATCTCCATATGCAGTCATCGATTCATATTCTTGATCTGTGAAGTGCGATCGGTAATGGAGCATTCCCCTATGAAAGAATCTGATGAGATCATTCGAGCTGGTTGATTCTCTTTCATTAATCTTGAAATGATAGCTCTCCAAGGCACTATGTATAGCTCTACCAAATCCCATATACTTAGTACGTGCCGTAGGAATCCGTAATATGGTCTCGAAATAAAAGGTACGAGGGCACTTGAGATATTTGTTCAATCCAGTAACACTAAGTTTATATCCTTCTAGTACCTTGTCTATGAGATCATGATCTATAAGTTTGATTGTTTTGTGTACTTTGAGGAGCGTGTGATACTGAAATTGATTAACGCTATCCTCTCCTACTTCTCGGGGGGTAATCTGTATATCTGTAGCATCGAGTATCTCATCTAAGAATTGGCTTCGTCCTAATTCTTTGCCATCTTCTCTCTGTAGCGCATAGGAGATTTCTAGTTGTCTCTTAGCTCTAGTCATGGCCACATAGAGCAATCTACGTTCATCCTCTGCATCTGTCTGAACATCCTCATTAACATTGTCGGGATACTTAAATTGATATAAGTTTCTCACGTTTTTATCCCAGATATTCTTAGTGGCCCCTAGGATGATAACCCTATCAAATTCTAATCCCTTGGACGCATGGGCCGTAAGGAAGTTGACACCACTCTTAGCGTGTACAATTTTGTTGAGAGAGAGTTCGATTTGATTGGTCTGCATTTTGTCGATCATCTCAAGGAACTCCTTCAATCCAATTTTGGGGTCTTTAACCATCTCATTTTTGATCAAGTCAAATAGGGTACTGAGCACCTGTAGTAACCAAGTTTTGTCTGCGAGCTTTATGATATACTGCAGTATATATCCATCATTAATTATATTTCCAAAGAGTACTTGTAGGGTTACATTGGATATATCTCTAACCCAATCATCCAGCAATTGAGAAAGTCTCAGTATCGATTCTATATCCTGAATCTGCAATTTGATCAGGATTTTTCGATCTCCGATTACTTCCCTAAGTAGTTTTTTCTCACCATGCTGATGATGCAGATTGCAATGTATGGAGATCTTGGCCACATCAATACTCCTAATATTGAAGAATCTATAGTGCATGATCTCATAGAGTATGTCATCGGCTTGATTCGGCTCATTATGCTCCGCATTGATGTATCTGAGAATAGTTAGCAAGTTAATAGTAAGCGATTCCTTAAGGATATTAACCTTGCGCTTGATATTGAGCGGCACTCCTCTTTTTTCTAAGACCTCTACAAGCTTATCGACTTGCGAATGCTTACGGTAGATGATCGCAGTATTACTCAATTCTAACTGGGCGAGCATGTCCTGATACAAACGCTCTGCAATGTCAGCTTGCTCTTGTGTACTATTAGCATATGACGCAATAACAGGGTCTGCCATGATCGAACTTAAATCAGGATTAGCAGACCGCAAATCTTTGGTCAGATTAGGGATTTCATTGATGATGCGCTCCTTATTGCAGTTGATGAGCTTCTGAGAGGCATCTAGGATAGTTTGACTGGATCTATAATTATCCTCTAATACAACAAGTGCTGGCTCATATACATTTCTGAAATCTTTGATATTAGACAGATTGGCACCTTGGAACTTGTAGATCGCTTGATCATCATCTCCAACTACAAATACGTTTGGGTCTTCGTCTGACCAAAATGATATGAGTTGTTCCAAAATGGATTTTTGAGCACCATTAGTATCTTGAAATTCATCTACCAAAAAATATAGATAACGCTCTTGATAGCTAGCCAATAAGGACTCATCTGTTTCAAATGCCTTTAATACCCAGAGTATCATATCTTGATAATCATACCTGGCCCGTTGATCCATAATTTCAACATAACGATCATAGAGTTGTACTCCTGCCCTGAGATCATTCATTTTTTTATTGAGTTCTTCCCATTTTTTGGGTTTGATATCTCCTTTTTGGTACTCTTTATATTTACGATGGTAGAACAAATCACTAGCTTCATTGTATTCTTGGCTTCTCTCTAAGTACTCATCTATCTTGATCAACATATCATCGGCATTGAGATTTTCCTTCTTCATCATTTGAAAGAGATTAGCTAAACGCTTTTGCTCATTAGTCGGATCACCTTTGAGGCGCTTGAGTATGTGATCATTGGGTAGCTCTGTTATGATCTGTTCGAATACGTCCACTCTCTCAAGATCCGTTAAGGGCTCCAACTGTCGAAAATCTCCAAAGATGCCGAGGTGTTCCTGTATGACTTGGTTGCAGAATCCATGAAAGGTATAGATATGTATCTGGTGGGCAGCAGGGCCAATAATTTCTACTAGCCTCCTGCGCATGGCTATAGTGGCAGCATCTGTAAAGGTGAGGCATAAAATATTGTGTGCTTGCGCATCAGTATCTTGAAGAATCTTGGCTATTCTGACGGCCAGGATCTGAGTCTTGCCAGTGCCCGGCCCAGCAATAACCATGACGGCACCCTCTAACTGATCAACTGCCTTTTTCTGAGCAGAGTTCAATCGATCATAGTGAAATTTGTAACCACTCATACTGGATTAATTTTTATCAAAAAAAATGAAATTTATATAGTTTGTTTCGCGCTAATCATAAATAAACAGAGAATTAGACCTTAACTGTCATCGTGACTTTAGCGACTTGGCAATTGTACGATATGCTATTGTGATGATGGTATTGTTTTGCTCAATCATCAGTTATCAAACTATTTGGCATAGATTATTCTAATTTGTTCAATAGCGCAAGTGAAGTGTAAACATTAATTACGTCTCACTTTTTTTAAAATTATGCGATAGAATCTAACATCTCAACTCCTTATAAATTTGTAATATCGCAATTATATGAGTTACGTAGTTAGCGCACGCAAATATCGTCCTAAGAAGTTTGAAGACGTCGTGGGTCAAGAGCATATCACGGCTACGCTCAAAAATGCATTGCTCAATGATAAGTTGGCTCATGCATTTCTATTTTGCGGCCCTCGTGGCGTGGGAAAGACAACATGCGCCAGATTACTGGCTAAGGTTATTAATATGCAGGACCACAAGGCCGCTCTCGCTGATGGAAGTTACGCTGATATGGATATAGACATCAGCATGAATATTATTGAGCTAGATGCTGCTTCCAATAACTCTGTAGAAAACATAAGAGCACTCACTGAGCAAGTACGTTTCCAGCCTCAGAGTGGTAGATATAAAGTATTTATCATTGATGAGGTCCATATGTTATCAACAGCAGCTTTTAATGCCTTCTTAAAAACTCTAGAAGAACCACCGCCTTATGCCATATTTATATTGGCGACTACAGAAAAACATAAAATACTTCCGACAATACTAAGTCGCTGCCAGCTGTATGATTTCAGACGCATCCAAATCAAGGATATCATCACCCAACTACAGCATATCTCTGAGCTAGAAGGAGTCCAAGCTGAGTATGATGCCCTGTCCACCATAGCCGAAAAAGCAGATGGAGCCATGCGAGATGCTTTGTCCATATACGATAGGATATCTAGTGCCTCGGGTGGAACGCTAAGCTATAGTTCTGTCATCGACAATTTGAACCTATTAGATTACGACTATTTCTTCAAAGCTATCGATTTGATTATGAGAGAAGATGGCAATGGCCTCCTCTTATTATTGAACGAAGTACTTAAAAATGGATTTGAAGGGGATACCTTCATGAATGGACTGTGTAAGCATGTTCGCAATCTGATGTATTGCAAGCAAGAGCCTACGCAAAAGATCTTACAACTCAGTGATCAGCTCAAAGATAAATACCTACATCAGTCTGATGCTATAAGCTATAGTACGATACTGAATATTCTGTCATTGGCTAATCAAGCAGATATCAATTATCCGAAAGCTAAAGACAAAAGGCTTCATATAGAAATAGCATTGCTCAAAATATGTTATGCCTCAAGGCAGGCAGTGGCTCAGACTAGTCCAGCAACTACTCCAACAACACAAAAAAAAAACCTCAATAGCAAGGTATCCCTAGGTGTATCACAAGAGCCTATCAGTCATGCTCATGAAGTTCAGACTCCATCGGAGACTGCTGAGACTAAAAAAAATGATGTATCACCTCCAATCATACAAAAATCAATATCTGTAGTTGATACTACTCCAGCATCAAATCCATCATCTGACAAAGCTCCGAGTACCCAAATAAGTCCAAAAATTAGGACGATGGAGGACTTCATCTCTCGTGCAACTCACGATATCGGTCAAAAAAGTCAAGTTGAAAAAGAAGTTAGCCTTGACGAAGTTCGATTTGCATGGGACTCATATATCGCAACTGTAGAGTCCCCTACTAGCAAATCAGTATTGAAAAATATCATACTTCAGATACATGAAGATTCTATTGTGGGCTTGGTGCCATCCAATATTGCCAAAGAAGAAATACAACAGGAGATCAACTTGTACACACAACTGAGAGATTATTTCAATCGAAATGATCTACATATAGAAATCAAGGTAGATAGAGCCTCATTTCCCGATAGTGAGATCAAGGTGAAGCGCAAATTGGTCGCAATCAAAGAAAAGTACGACCATCTCGTCTCAATAAATCCCAAGCTGGATCAACTCATCGACGTACTCAATTTGAAACCTATCAAAGATTAAATGTTTGATTCTTTAATTGTCCTTAGAGTTATAGATATTTACTGTTGATATGGAGAAATCAAACCTTTGGTATTTAGAAAATATAGACGCTCAAGGAATCTTTTGTCCAAAAAAATTAGACTCCTCTGCCCATGGTCATGGTTTTCATCATTTCTCCAAGGGAGATCTCATCTTTGAGCCAACCCAAAAAGCTGATAAAGTTTATTTTATCTCATCAGGACGGGTAAAGATATCATCTGATAAACAGAGTGAAAAATCAATAACCAAAGCCATATTAGGGCCTGGAGAAGTATTCGGTGAGTTGGCGATATTAGGCAATAGGGAGCGACGGGATTATGCTATAGCTATGGAAAAAACCGAAATCTGTGAAATCTCCAAAGAGAACCTCACAGGATTATTTCGTGAGCATAACCCCCTATATCTATTTATGATGAATCTCATCGGCAATAGAGCTCTCGAAATGGAGAAAAGATTAGAATCCTTAGTATTCAAAGATTCTCGCAGCCGGATTATAGAGTTTCTGATAGATCTCAACGAAAAAAAAGGGCAACGAGTAGGATATGAGTGGGTCGTTAGAAAGTTTATCACTCATCAAGAAATCGCCAACCTAACTGCAACAAGTAGACAGACAGTCACAACAGTCCTAAATGAACTGAAGACTAAAAATATCATCACTTTCAATCGAAAGCGCTTATTGATTAGACAATTGGATCAACTAAAATCAGAATCTAAGCTTACAGAATAGATGTATCAACTATTAAAGCCATTACTTTTTAACTTAGATGCTGAACGTGCGCATTATGTTACTACATTTTTATTTACGCTGGTCAATCGCATACCCATACTATCACAACTCCTCAAAACAAGTTTCACATTTCATCACCCAAAACTAGAAAGAAATATATGGGGTCTACGTTTTAAGAATCCCATAGGTTTAGCTGCTGGATTTGACAAAAATGGTCAATGGGTGAAAGAAATGGCTGCATTAGGTTTTGGTTTTATTGAAGTGGGGACTGTAACCCCCAAGCCTCAAATTGGCAATCCTAAACCTCGACTTTTTAGATTGATTGCAGACCGAGGCATCATTAATAGAATGGGCTTCAATAATCTGGGTGTCGATGAACTCGTCAAAAACATCAGTAAGCTATCGCCAGAGCGCGATTATATCCTCGGAGGTAATATCGGTAAGAACAAAGTGACTCCTAACGACGAAGCACATCTGGATTATTTGTACTGTTTTCAGCAATTATATGATTTTGTAGACTACTTCGTAGTCAACCTGAGCTCACCCAATACGCCAGGACTACGAGAATTGCAAGACAAGAAGCCCCTCACTCATATATTGAACACCCTGATAGCAGATAGGGCCAAGAGAGAAAAACGCAAACCAATATTACTCAAAATAGCTCCAGACTTAAGCATCGATCAGTTAGATGATGTAATCGATATCTCTAGATCACTTGATATAGATGGATTAATAGCTACTAATACTACCATTGATAGAGCTGGGTTGTCTACAGACTCAAAGGAGATAGAACGAATTGGAGCAGGAGGATTAAGCGGTGCTCCATTGACCCATCGCGCTACGGAGGTGATATCATATATCCACCAAAAATCCGAAGCATCCATTCCTATCATTGGTGTTGGAGGTGTCGAATCTCCCCAAACCGCTATCGAAAAATTAAATGCGGGCGCCCAGCTCGTGCAGATATATAGTGGCCTAATCTACAGTGGTCCATTTCTAATCAAGAGAATCAAAAAATCGATTGTCGGATAACTGTCTAAAGTTTTAAGGTATTTTTATCATAATTCTACGGTGCATTCGGATTGATGCCATAATAGTCACATATCTAAGATACTGATAGCCTTACGCTTATATCCCTCAAAAAATACCGCTTTAAAAAGCACCTAATTAACTTTATAAATTAGAGTATAGTTATCACATGGCAAAAAAATGCTATGGCATCGTTTTGGCTTCCTATCTCATATCATTTAAAACTTACTACGCTTAGGCTAAAGAGCAGAGCGAATTTTACATTTATTTTTTTTAAACCAAAGTCATTAAACGGTGCTTATGGTGAACATTTTACACGATAACCAACAACTCACAAATGATTCACGACGATCAAAGCATGTACCGAGATTCCAGGTTTTGGACAGGACTGGGATTGTTCGGGGCACTACTCATCTATTTATTACTGACCTATCCTCAATGATTATTTTATAATCTTGAGGCTTAAATCCAGGCTTTGAGCTGAATGTGTAAGGGCACCGACGGAGATAAAATCAACTCCTGTAGCGGCGACAGTCCTAACATGATTCAGCTCAATGCCACCGGATGCTTCCAATTCTATCTTTTTATCAACCATTTGAACCGCTTTATACGTATCATCGGTAGTAAAGTTGTC
>JANVCG010049337.1:0-20168 GCA_025505365.1 Haliclystus inabai
TTAACATGTGTCCGGCAAATTCAAAATTACAGCTTTCATTGTGACCGGTAAATCAATTAATTTTATTTCAAGCCCTGGCGAGACGGACCGGCATGCTCTGAAAATTTCAAAATAGAAGCATGCAGCTTTTTGCAACTACGTCATTCCATCCCATGGGCTGATTTTTTGCGAAGGCAGTCGAGCAACGTTGGTTACGTTGGCAATAATTTTGACATTTTTAATTTGAAATAAATAAACGATGAACAAAGTCAAAGATGATTAACACATAATAACAAAACATCTACATTTGTAATCAATTTAATGGAGATTTGTAGACGCAAGGAATCCAATGATGGCTCAGCAGCCATTGTGGCGCTTTCAAAAAACTCTAAATAGTCAGAAATCAACTAAAAGTTGGAAACTTCTCAAATCTAATGTTGAAGAAGTTTGCCTTTCTTTATTAATCCTGAAAATAATCAAATCTGGAAGGAAAAAATTGTGCTGCCATTGCTGCAATGAATAAAAGATAATATTTATCAATCCAAAAAACCTTTTTGGAAATTCCCGAGTAGGAATATTTGACACAATTGTTGCTCAGTTGTCAGTTCTTAACCATCATTTTCTATTGACAATGTTTATCATGCAATCTTGTCATGAATTTTGTTGATCATTGTGAAGTTATGAAAACATTTTAAAAGCACCTAACCAACCTCTTCTTCTTCGGAAGGGGCAATGAAAGCCAAGGGCTGACCACAGCGCTCCCTGAGAAGATCACGAAACAACTCCAGTTCTGGAGGAACCATATCTGCTGGGGCGTAAAGGCCTAGCATTTCCTCTCGACCATACCGATGTTCAGCCAACTTGTGCTTGACAGTATGTCCAGTCACTGCAGAAGGTGACACAGGTGACTTTCCGTCGTTTTGACCGTCAGAAGACAAAGCACGCAGCCTGTTAAAAACATGATGAAATAAGAATGAACGGTTGAGTCAGGTTGCAGACCCTGCTGATATTGGGATGCTCAAAGAATGATAAAACTTACCAATCAGGTCCAAAATTCAACGTAGACTTCATTTGTACCTGCAGCAAAGAGTCAAATAGAAACGTGGACCTATATCAATATCATTATTATGTTAGCTTTGTTAATGCTGATAAGGTCTATAGTTATTACAGGCTACATGTGGAGTTGAACCTGTAGAAATTTGGATCCAGTATTATTTACAGATTCGGGTAGAGGAGGTCAAATTAGGAAAAATTGTGAAAATAATTTTCAATTTGGATACATATTATAGCTATGTCAGTCATAACCCTATCAGATTGTATGTTACATCGCACATGACGTTAATATTTTAATTTTTTAAAGTCCCGGCAAATTACCGTCATCATTATGTTTTATAATGTTGAAGATTGTTAGTCCCAGCGCACAAATTCTTACACAAAGCTTTATTTCCCATTTATTGTCCATTGAAATAAGTAATAGCCACAATGGAATTGTACGACAGAACCAAAACCAGGAAGCGCTTCAGCATGATTGCTTTGCTGGCATGTTGAAATATTACAATTTATGCAATATTGTCATTAGCTATTGTCATATTGTTGTCTTCCATATCAGCTAACACATCAACAAACTATTGGGAGAAGAGCAAGTCTGCACCGTATAAAGTTACAGTATCTATTTTCTCGCAAATTAAAAAGTTTTTCAAGTTAGGTATGTCCACATTAGCGTCCTTGTGATCAATCTTTGAAATTCGTAAGAGTCTACTGGAGCTAATCTATTTTAATATGCGAACACATCACTGAAGTTTTATCTGTGACTTTGAAAACAATGCTACTGAAATATTGCAACATGCTATGGTACAGCCTTCAATTTTGGGCATGATAGGGCTCAAACATTACTCCAAGAAGTGTTTGGAATGGCACCATTCATTTTTAACAATAGCTTTTCCTTGTCAGATTGCAAAGGTAAGACCACTTTGGCAATTGAACTAATATTTCTTGAGGCCCGAGCTCAGGCAAGTAGGCGCAAAAGCGTCCGCGACAGCCAACCGGAAGACCGCGCGCGAAGAACAATATCAGTTTTAAGGGTCCAGACACCCTACTCAAAAAAAATAGTTTCTCCTGTGCGCTTTACGAGATAGACAGTAATGTCGCAAGAATGTACTCCAATTTCTAAGACCTCTGACGTAATTTTTACTGTATTTGAGCTTTTAGATTTATTTTTAATTATTTTTTGAAAGTTAATTTTCGTCTGTAGCAGGTCCGCAAATCTATTGTTCAAATTGCGTCACGTGGTTATCATGTGATCATTTTTTGCTATCGTCTTTCACATTTTGATTGTCTTGTAGGCTTCCAGGTGTTTGGACGCGAGATGCAATGTTCTCCTTGCGTGTCCATTCTCATTCCTGCGTGCACTTGTTGTTTACATTTTCTAACTTGGAAATTTTTTAGCATCGAAAAATATTTCCTCAACGGGAGTCGAACAGCGGTTTTTCGAGATTAGAAATGCTGATTTAGCCAGTGCGCCAGCGTAGCACTATGCTGAGTTCAGACAATAATGGTCAATATACTTGGAAATCAGGCGCTACGACAATCTTACTCACTGTTATGGTTAAGAGTTATGAGGAATAGTTCACAACGTTGTGAGATTTTGCTTAGCATGTCTTGCCTGTCCACTCAATTTTGACTCAACTCACTAAATGTTTAAGGATAGATTGGGGTCAAGAGGCATTGAATTAGTAATTTCAGTTTGTAGTTTTGTGTTAAATTTAATGAATGTACGTTGTACAACAACAGACTCTTCAAACTGTGGTTTGCTATTTCCATGCTGAGTTTCGAAGAGTCTCGCAAGGATCAATTTGAAAATACTTACCAGCAGTGGGTTGAAACATCTTTATTTATTCTCTGCCCGCGCTCCTAAGCTTTTATAGTTTTTATATTTGGGGTGTGGCCCAGTTAAATCTAGTAATGGGCGTGGTCCCCAGCTTGAATGGGCATGGTCACCTAAAAAATGTTCACGCTGCGCGCGTTCTGTAAACCCACGTTCACCCTTGAAGCAAATGGTGAAAATCGCCTTCCAATTGAACAGTCCTGCCCTTTCTTGTGACACCTTGCCATTTCATTTTTCCAAACATATTTGTCTCTGCATGCATCAATTCCAAACATTCGAAAATACTTGCCAGCAGCCGTTGAGACATTTATTTATCCTACCATTTTTACTATTGTTCACGAAATACAACTCTTACTATGCTAGATTATCAAACATCTATTGATCTTTTATGTATTTGCCTAAATGGTGTGGCCCTTCAAAACGATTACCTGCGCTAGTCGCTAGCTCACGGTACTACAACGAGAATGAATATAATTGAGAATAATCTTGCTTTGACAAGTCTGAAATCTGATTCTGAAAATGTTTTACAAAGCTCAAAGATTCGAGCAGCCTACATGCAGACTTGATCAATTGTTCGTCACCATGGCTACGATCCGACACAGACTACTTGACTCTTGACACCCAGTTGACACACCAAGATTTGACGTGTCACATTTCATCTAATCTCAAAGGTGTAAGCTGTCAAGTTTTGATAACAATAACATGGTCACGATCCATTGCAAACGTAGCGAACATTGCTGGTTGAGCAACGACTTTGCTATTGATTTTGCAAATCTATTTGCAAATTCTGTAAAATATGAATCACAATGAAGTGCTGGCAAGCAAAAAGATGAAAAACATTAACTATTTAAAGATTGTTTTTCCAAGTGTCACGTTTGTATTCGCATTTGACAGCAAATCAAACTTGATGTAGTTTTCGTTATGCTTAAGACTAAAACAATCTTGCTTCTCAGGTAATTCCCATGGAATTTTACCGTTTTTGGTTTATGGTTCATACTTGGCTTGGGGACAGCAAGCTCTGTTGAATACGATATTAATTTTTACCAGGATTCCAAAGATTAGATATAGGCTCACTGGCTTCTAGCAACAGATTAAAATTAGTGAAAGTAAAGTTGGTCAACCCGCTAGTTTCTCAGTCATTTCCGAAGACTTTTTAATTGCGGTTTGCTTTGTGTAAACGAGAAGAAAACAGTGATTTCAAGAACGCTAGCCTAACGATTTACGTACAATAACAATTATGCGACATCGATTTATTGATCATATTATTTACAAGCGGTGCATCTTAAAGACTAAAAATTCGCGATTGACTACAAACCTGATGAAATTTCGTAATGATGAACTGATTTCAAGATTATGATTATTATCTTTACTATATTGAAGATGGAATTTGTGCTCTACCATAGACTTAACAGTGATTTTCTTATGATTTATTTGTTGTTTGCTCACCTACGAACTTTCGCATTATCGAAGACGAACTTCGCGCTCGAAAACAAACGTAAACAATGGCAGATTTACTTGCTAATTTGAAAGTACATGTAACTGAAATGTAAATCACTGTTCAAGATAAAGCTTCAGCCTGACAAATATGATAGCAATGTAGCAATGATACACCGATTAAATTCCATTTGCAAACTATTTTGTTTTGAAGACAAACTTGGCACTTGATTGAGCCAGGGGGGTGGGGCTTTTAAGATCCCTAAAATTTGTGTGGATTAGCTTTCGTGCGTCCACGATAGTATTTCCCCCTTCAATAAAACCAATTTTCTAATGGTAGAGGGGGGTAATTGCATAACATTAAAACATCCAAATCGTAATTTCTACATTATTATGACAGACAATGATGCGTAAATAAATAACTAAAAACTGATTTCTGAACTGCTTTTCTGATGTAAACCTTAAATAGCTTTGACGGAGAGAGATATGCGCTTTAGTACTGAATTGCAGATATGGAGAGTGACTTTCGGGAGGGCCCACACGATATTATACTGCATCTGGTCTTTTTTGAATGAGTTTTGTCATGAAAAGCGAAAAGCGAGGTGAGACTTAATCCTAGGGGATATTAAGCAAGATAATTCCAACCAACCAAATCCAAGATATTGGGCGCTTGACACATATGTCTGGTATCCTTATGCAAATTATCGTAGTTTGGATCCAGGGCACAGGAAGAAATCCAGTTTCCTATAAGGCCCTGGTCAAGTCAACCGAATAACTGGACTCAATACTGAATGGCACAGCAATAGCATCCCCAGCACAAAGTAGGCTATGCCATGTTAAATGTATAACAATTACGATTTTGAGTAAGACAGTCAAGTGCAACCGTTAAAAACAAGGTTCCAATATTGAAAATTGGTGAATCTGTATGGGGTGAACTAGTACGTTTGACTTGGTAATCAAGAAATGGTATTTTATTGTAACGTTTGACATGCAGCTATCTAGTAGATACAGCTTAGTTCTAGCTCTGACTCTGGTCTCTTTATCAATTTATGAGCCTGTTCGTATGGAAGAGACAGCGAAATAGACCATGCACATCAAGGATGTAAATAGTAAGAACGCTCTTCCGAATAAAACTTAAATGATGAATATTAATTTTAGCTTCAAAGTTAGAAATCCATAGAGAGCACTGTAAACAAGGAGGACGATTGTAGTTTGCGTAAAATTTAAAAGTACAATATTTTCCCAATGGAAGTGCGGTAAATCAGAAGATAGTATACACAATGGAGCTGTGAGATAAGTTGTCAAAAATACCTTAATATGTGAAACAGATCAGAGTGCACCCAAACTTTGGATAAATTCTTGCTCCTCTCTTTTGGTTCGTTCAATTCAAAATGGCGTCGTGGAACATCGTGTCAAGGTCACGTGGTGATGTAACAACAACAACTCCAATCGAGTCGTTTGTCTACAGCTTTCACATAGGGAGATGGGGTGATCGGCGAAAAGGGGGAGAGGGGTGGTTGCTGGTTTCAAGGGGTCAACGGTAAAAACGAATAGACGTGGTTGCTTGTGTTCTTTTTTCTTATAATACAACAATTGACTGACTTTTTTGTTAATAATGACCACTGAAAGCTACTTTCAAAAATTAAAAAGACAGTTGAGGTAACATTACAATTCTAAATTAACAATTTTAGCATAGATAATTACATACATAAAGATTACAATTTAATAAAGTAAAATGCAATACGCAATTCACTATTACGTGGTGCAGACAACTATGGGATAGATTAGATTAAATACGATCATCTGGTGTCCTGGAGCGTGTCCTTGAACGGGATCGGGAACGAGAGTATGACCGTCTTCGTGGTGACCTGGATCTAGAAAGTGACCGCGACCTCGAACCATGACCACTTTGCCCAGAGTCCTATGAGGAAATAGGAAAATTAATAAATCGGACAATTTATGGCTGAAGATAAATCACACGCAGAAATCATGTGGACCATCTCACGTCAATCAGTTTCAAGCGCTTTCCCATCAATTCTTTGCCATCCAGCTTCCTCATCGCTGCTTTTAGATCTCTTGAGCTAGCAAACTCAACAACTCTGCAACCATCAGAATGTAAAAAATGTGTTAAACAAGAACCAAGCAGGAGTTTGGAAAAAAACTGAGTCTTTCTCTTACCCTTGTCCTACTTTTTCTCTGTGGCACTTGGCAAAAGTCACCTCTCCTGCTTGTCTAAAAAAGTCTTTGATATCCTAAAAATCAAAAGGGAACATCATGAAACATTGGGAGATCCAAACAATAATTATTTTTCAATAACCTGATATCAAAGTAGAAATTGGTGACACAGGTTTGTTGATAACGAAGATCGCCTCGAGACTGCTGAAATACCAAGAGGTTGGACAATTCAGTTCTGCTGAGAGTGAGTGGAGGTGGCATACCTGATGCAACAACAGCACTCGGGTTGACGAACTAAAGTTTACCTGTTGAGAAGAGACGATCGCGTAGCAGTTCCACTGCCCCACCAGTCAAACCCAAGCCCATGTGACCAATTAAACTGATTCTACATGTGCAGCTAATGTAACAGAAATGTGCCGCCAATACCAAGTACCAGCCAATTCTGTGCAATGGTTTATTACAAGCTCAGGGATGTGGCACCCGCCTAAAAGCCAGCCAACACCAGCCAAGGGTCTCACATATCATTTAATGTGTTTGTAAACCAATAAACCAAACCATTTATCTATTCTGAATAGGAATACCAGTGCTGTCCAAACCCATAAAGCTTATTTCTAGGGAGTAGGTAAAATTGTATAACGCGAAAACGTCAATGCTTTACAAGTTTCACTTCAGAAATTATCAACGGGCAGCACAAGATTAATTTTACAATAATATTCTCTGCCAACCTGCCAGCCAGCTCTTGTGGATAGGTTTTCGATGATAATTCGAAATTCCGTGTTGTAAGGAGCACCGTATCGACTGCTGTATTAACAAAAAAACGAACATGAAGTAAATACGAGTTCATTTCGGGTACCAACGATGATAGGGGCCACATGATTGGGGGTACCTTTCTCTGCGATAACCTCCGCCACCGCCATCCCTGCCTCCGCGATAGCCACCACCATCTCTGCTGTCTCGGCCACCGCGATCATAACTGCGTCCACCACCCCCACCACCCCCACGGTACCCTTCATTCCGATTGACTTTAGCGTGCTCCAGAGTGATCCTAAAAACGGAAACCAGAGCAACTATGGTTCTTAACAAGCTACCAGGCGTCTCGGTTCCAGATGCAATTTAAAAACAACTGTACCTTGAGCCTAGAAGTTCTTTATGATTCAATTCGTAAACAGCATCACTTGCATCTCTTTCGTCTTCAAAGTCCTATAAACAATAAATCCAAAAAAAGAATATTGAAATGCTTCGAATGTTGGCCTGTAGCGGCCATTTTTTTTGTCCTCAGTGCTCACCACAAATGCAAAACCGCCTTTCAAATTGATGTCGCGGATTTTTGAAAATCCATAATCTCTGAAAAACTTTTCCAAATCTCTCGTTCTTGTTTCCTGGTCAAGATGACCAACAAATACTCTGGTTCGGCTCGTCATTTTTTCTCGTGATGAACGGATTTCAATTTCTGTGTTACAAAGCGCATACGAACACGAGAACTAGAAAAATGTGACGAAGCACGTAGATGAGTTCTATCCAATCAGACGAAAATGACAAATACCACGTGATTAAAGGGATGATGGGATACGGGGAAGATATATGCCCTGTAGATTTAGGGTCGGGAATGAGCTGGGCATTCACACCATTCTGCTATTCCATTGTGGGGGCGGGGAACAACGTAATGGCCGTAACCTACAGTTTTACCGGTGGGAGTAAAACCATCAGCGAGTTGGTTTCTTACTTCCATCGTAGTTCACCGAATACAGGTTTGATAGCAATAATGCTATTTTGTTTTGATAATTTGACGCGTGGGGGAGCAACTTCAACAAGGAGGGGGGCGGAAGCAGTTTTGCCCGAAGATTTTCCCCGGGAACAGTAGCATTTCACACGTGGAAACAGTACAAACCATCAGGGGGATAAAGAACGTTATTTTATGTGGGAGAGTAGGCATAAAGAAAACATGTAAAATTGTATTACTTGTGGCTATGATCAGTCAATGTTTCTATGCTACTTTTCAAAGATTTCTAATACATTTTCAACTGAAGTCGCCAATGACCCTTTCAATGTCAACATGTCAACATGTCAATCCTTATCAATACAAAAGCCACGCAATCACAGCAACCAATTCCAACCACTTTTAAATCACAGTAGTGAAAAAATCTGACCATTTCATAGAAATACAGTATGTCAAATATAATTAATTCATATACGAAAATAACCTACCAAGATCTAGGATAAGGGACCACGATTGAATAGTGTTGGGGAATTATTCACACATGTAATAATTAAGGCAAAACCGATAAGCTCCCACCCAGATAAAGAGAATAATTTTTGCATGTTATTAAGACAAGATTAATTTTCCAAAAAACATTTTTGGGGGCTGCCACCCTCCCAGCCCCCCGCCTCATACGCCTATGAATTACAGATAAAATACCAAAATTGCAGATTGGAATCACTAATAGCAGTTAATATGAAAACGTACAATAATATATTATTACCAAGTTAGAGTGTGGGGGAAAATCTTGGCAAAATTTGTCTAATTTAATTCTTCAATTTCAACGTCACTACAAGCAATTGATGTTTTACTGTTAGCAGGTGGGGCTACTGCCAGATACTGTAAGGAGGGAATGCCCCCTTCAATGATGCGGTCTATGGCAGACAGTTCACGATCAGTAGCTTCAATGTCATTTTCTTTCGTCCAAGACATGTCGTGCTCGAGTCGATATGCAGCGATAAATTCATGAGGGCAGCTAGAACCCCATTCCTGCAATAATTAAGACAAATAACTGGTCAGAAATGATAAGAAATTTCTGCAATGCTGCTTCAACAAGTTCAAATTTGCTTTGAAGAATCATTTATTAGATGAGTCTTGTCAATAGAGTTGCAGGTTTCACAGACAAAACGAAGACGCTCAGACGAGCGCGCATGTCTACTGTGCAGATTTGTAGGGAATTCCTTTCAACTTCATCGTCGCTGCCCTCTGAACACGACGGTAATTTTCAAAATTTGCATTCCTCCGTACGGTGACATAATGATGACGGCATGGTTGGAAGAAAATGCATTTTAAATGTTCTAAATGAAAACAAAACTTCGCCGATGCCAATTACCAAGATGCTATTATACAAAATCGTTTCCAATTTATATTTTTAGCTGACGTTATTGTTATTTCAATCTCCTGAAGCGTACACAGTGTTCATCGTTTACCTACTGAAATAGCCAAGACGCTGTAAGCTTTGTTGATTTGAAAGTCCAAATTAAAGTCATAACTATTTTATTTCGACTATGAAAGCAAGTAACTGATTAAACTAGTTGATAATGATTGTGATTGACATTATCGTCTTCGTTGCGTCTCCCGTTGTCAAAATTGTCCGAATAAATCAAGTGATACACATAATTCATATCAACAAACACAAGAAGTAATTTTGACATACCTTTGGTGAAATTATTGAAAAGTATCTTTGTCCTGATTTACGGGTATATAGGTAATACATTTTGCCTGGAATTTTTTTAAAGTTGCATTGTGCATGATGTAGTGAATTAGCATCCTTAGCTTCCTCAAGGACACGCCGTGCCTACAATCAACACAAGCACAACATAATTGTATTGTGGTAATCAAATGTAATTGGTTAGAAAATGTATAGCTCTGGAAAGTACATATGACAACGTAAAATATTTTTGCAGATTTGGTTAGATAAAATTAATAATGGTAGCTGTCGTTCTAACATCATATTTGAAGTATCCAATCCCATTCCATTTTCAGATCGAAAAATAGCATTGCTATGATCAGTGAGTGATTCATTATCATATCAAAACACTTTTTGGTAGAGGCTGTTTTTGACTTGAAATGAATAAAATTGGCAAACAAATGCATGGGGTACAATTACTATCAGTAGTTAAAATACCATTTTCTGTAAAAAGGGACCCAATACAGTATGATTACACTGGAGTGTACGCAGATAATACGACAAGCGTTCAACACTAGACAAGCTAGACTGACTTTCATTCAAGTCCAATCGCATTACAATTAGTTGATTACAACATATCATGACGTCAATAGACACAATCTATATTTACTTATACTCCATGCCCTCCCTTATAAGTTAAGTCGTTCAGGGGGTCTGACTGTTCTCGTGCTTCTTTGTGTGTTGTTGTTGGACTCTTCATCTTCTTCGTCTTCTTCTGTGGGATGAACTGAAGGTGATGTGGTTGTCCTTGGGCCATAGTATCGTTTTAGGAAAACTTGATTACGCCAGTATAAGCGACCAGTTTCGGTTTCAATGTGGTAACTTCCCTTTCTTGGGTGCTCGGACAGTTTGGCTAAGTCTTGATTAGCAGATGAGGATGTTTGCGATGTAGGGGACATAAGGGTCTCTTCGTGTTGCTGATATTCACAATGTTTTGATTATTGGCCATTGCAGCGATCTGGGCTTGTAAAGCTTCTCTCTGTTGCGTCTCTTTCACAAGAAGTTCTTCCAACTCAGCTTTTGACGGCATGGTAAGAATAAATATGAAAACAACCAGAAATCCAGATAACCACTTTACTAATCAATTGCAATATAGACAACAATTTATTCGATATCTACGTGAATATACAAAATTCGCAGCGCCATGGAGTGTACGCAGATAATACGACAAGCATTCAACAATAGACAAGCTAGACTGACTTTCATTCAAGTCCAATCGCATTACAATTAGTCAATAACAACATCTCATTACTTCAATAGACACAATCTATATTTACTTATACTCCAAAAACCTGTCTGAATTTGGGATGATTTTCAGGGATATTCTTAGAATTCTAACAGTGGGCAACCAAGCATTGAGCACAATGAGCAGCCAGAAGTTACATTATCATGGCATGCGCTCTGAAACATATTTTTAGGTATCTTCCAACGTTCCATGTAGAACAAATATTTAATACACTCATCATCCAGTAGGTTTTGGTTATGGACATCAGGTATTGATTTTTGGTTTATGGTTTGGTTTACGTAGAATATGACAGTAGCTATCGTATGCCAAGGGCGGTAAAATTGACGAAAGCTGCAATTCAAGATTAGGTATCCTTTCTTGAAATTCTTTGCAAATGCCACAAGTGATCAATGGCAGATTTCACATCGCTTGACAATTCAGGCAACCAAACAGAGCTTAACTGTGCAAGTGTAGATTTCACCCCAAGGTGACTGTCATGCGCTAACGCGTAACGATGACGGAATTACAATTTTCTCGTAACGATGACGGAATTACAATTTGATTACCGGTACCACTCAACAATAATCGTAGTTCATTCAATGCAGTTAAGTTATATCGTTCTTTGGAGAAGCAGTCGAGTGACTCAGGTAAGTCCGTCCAGTCATTGGTTTCAATGGCATTTATGACGCGAGACATAGCATTGCTGTATTTGGTTTCGTCCGCAACATCATTTAGTGTTACAAAGTGCTGTGTGACGGGTCCAGTGCCTCCATCATCAACAGTGCAGGTATCTTTAATGAAAGTAATTTCATCAATTTTGTCATCACACAATATTAATGTTCCGGCAGATTGCAGAGTTACAGATGAGACTTGATTATCTTCCACTTCTATTAGTTCAGGAGTATCATCATGTACTGGTGAACATGACAAAGTGTCTGCTAATCTATTCATAAGTTCTTTAGCTGCCTTATAATGTATTGTTGCTTCAAATGGTGCAAGGTGTAACATCATTCTTTGCAGTCGTGGCGGAAAAGCGTCTAGAGGTTTCGTCCAAATTGCTTTTAAGGGTTTATGGTCTGTCCAGAATTCGCATGGACCACCAATGACAAATTGACGGAACCTATTGGCACCAAACACAATGGCCAGTAACTCTCACTCCATTTGCTTTGTAGTAGTGAGCAAACGACACATAAAACAGGGGATTAGTGCTTGTTCTTACCCTGCGTACTTTGCGGCAAAGTAAGAACAAATGCTAATCCCCTGTCTCATGCGACAATTCAGCTCAATTAATGACAGGCATTGGTAGGGTGTTTTTAAGAAAAACCTAAAAAAGTTTCAAATAAATGCCTCGGAAAAGCACATTTCGAAAAAATGTGTGAATATTTTTAGTCAAAAAAATGTTGTGATGATGTGTTCATAGCTGACTCGAAATCCAACTTTTCTACTTGCGCGAGTGATGAGCTATGTGTTTTTGAAGTCTCGACTTGCTTGTTTTCCTATAGTAAGCCCTCTTGTACTTTTCGGACAAGTCCCGACCAAATTAAAATTGAGACAACGCTAAAGTGGTACATTCAATATTAAATATCTCAGCTTATACGCGTCCAAATTGAGAAATTATTTATGCCAAACTTCATTATTTAGCCTAAGCTACCTGAATCTGAAATAATTTTTTTTTGTGTCAGGTGCACTTCAAACGAGCCAGTACCATAGCTAAACTTCCATCGTGCTCTTTGCGGTTTTTACCATAGACCAAAATATCATCTACAAATAACTTAACAACCTAATAAATCCAATAAATGGTCTGACATAGTAAGTTGGAGAACTTCGGGTGACGAGCTAACACCAAACGGAAGTCGTAAACAGCGATAATTGCCTTGACGAGTGGCAATAGCGGTCAATTCAGACGAAGCTTCATCTAACTCAATTTGATTGAAAACATGCAAATCTGCAAAAAATGTTTTCGCTGTTGGTATTACAAAGCGATCACGGTTAATACATTCATTCAATTTCCGGAAATTGCGGCAATTACGTGGTTTTCCATTTTTTCGCCAAGCCACGACGATTGGAGACAACCAGTTTGTGGGACCTTTCACACGTTGTAAAATATTTTTTTCAACCATTCTGTCTAGCTCTAGACTCGTCCGTACTAGAGTCAGTACAAAACACGGCTGCACGTGAGCGTCGCTTATCTTTATTATCAAATTTTCTGCTTTTTCTTTTACCCCTAACTTCCAAATCCCTTTTCACGGAAGGGTTTGTCTGAGTTGCAAACTAACTCGAAATGTTTTTTTTCCCACAGTTCGTGCAGCTTTTCCCGTATCCTGAACACTGTCTGTAAGTGTGTTGTCTGCCGCAATACTTGCAAATGTCTGAAATAAACCGCTGCCGCTGAGTTTGAAACACTTGGCTTCACTGTTTCAAATGTTGAGACTAATTTTGCACATTCAGCGATGGTTAATGTATCAACATCTTGTTGCATGACTAGTCTTTTTGCATCTGCAGAATTCAATCCCCGTATCAACAAATCTCTCAATAGTAGCTCGCCTGATAATGTTGCATCTGTGTAGCCAGTTTCTTTGTAGGCAGAACGCAAACTTTGAAAAAATACATGAATCGGTTGATCACTTCCTTGTTAAAGAACTAAAAGTCTGCAGCGATAGTGTAGATGTCTTCTTTGGGGCTTCAACACCAATTCTAAGCCACGCATGACATTTTCCACTGTTTCGGGTGTGTCCCCATTGAAATTACAGTTTGTTTGAGCAAATAATCAAAAATCTTCGCCACCCACATTGTATAAACATGTTTTATTTCTTTTTCATATCAAAATCGGTGGCAGCCATGTAAATATTGAAGGTACACTCCCAGTTCATGAATTTCTTGCATGCATCGTGTTTCTCGGGGTAGCTTTTCTCGGAAACTTGCCATAATCATACACAGTATAACATACAAAAATCCTATCGACTGCACCAATGTTGAGCTTTACAATAACTCAATCCATATAGTATGATAATGACGATAATGACAAGAATAACAACTTCAGTATTATATTAGATCGTATGTACATCTCACGGTATCACAGAACATTCTGCTTCACAGTCACATACAATATTCACATAAAGAGGCCAACTATTAAGAGTAGAGATGAGACGATTAATCAGAAATACACTATTTTACCGGTATATTTTTCAATGATTGGTAATTGGCTGATGATCAAAATTATTCGGCAATAAATGGATTTTCAATTTCTCTTTTTGTCACTATGCACTTTGCTGCAAATATATTGCAAACCAAAAGTCGCAGAAGTTGGAATTCTGAAACCCGAGGTGCCCATTCAATCTAACCGAACTATTGTTAATTGTGTTTGTGCTTTGATGGCAATACACCGCAAAGAAACAAATTACGCACACGAAACAATAAGTGCTACAATCTTTTCTATCACGTCAAAAATTTGATGTTGTTTTGTGTGATTTATCTTCTACGACATCATAAAAGAACGATCTCGAGAAAGTGCCAGAAAGAAAAGAGTGTCGGATTTGGTAGTGATTATTCCACAGACAGTTTACAATAAACAAATGGATTGTGTTTGTTTTAAAAACAAAGTTTATTTGCTAGATATTATTTTCGAATCTTTTAATTACTTTAACAAAACACATGAAAGCAAAACTTTTCCCCTAGTGCTTCCACAAAATGTTATTTTTGCTTTGTTCTCTATATTTTCGCCCTTTGAAGTGTGTTTTTCCTTTGTTTACCAATTAATCTAATTGTTTACCAATTACCTTTTGATTTACGATCAAATTTCAAGCGAAATTTTATTACATAAAAAATCCGACAGATTCATTAATCAGAGTAAATACGATGATCACTCATGACAGTGTAATTAGATACGTAATAGTTTGGGAATAAAAATTTCCAGATATAAATTTAGATCATATGGTTCCTTTTGGTATTTGTTCTATTGTTTTTCTAGCTACATTATCATTTCCTGATTCTTTTACTTCTTTATAAAATTAAATTAATTATCAGTTGATTGACTATAATCACACCATTTAAAGCCTTTTGGCTCCATTCACTACAATAACAAGGCCTAACAAGACTCAAATCTGAATTACAATTTTATTTACTTTTTAGTGCTCGTTGCAGCATCAGATTATTCTTAAATCTCTGGCAACAAATACCATATAGTGGCAAAAACTTTTGTGTGAAACAGCGACATCTCTGCTTTCTATAAACTTTTCTGCCAGTCTATGCTTTAGTTCAGTGTTAACATTCTTCCAAAAAGGCAAATCTTCAATGTCAAATGTAGCCGTTATAAAAATTGAAATTATAACATTTGAAATGAGAGGATGGTAATACGTTCTTAATTGTATACTTTTATTTAGTGCATAAGCTTCTATAGCCAGGATACAGAAGATAGCATTCCCGGTTGCCATGGTGATTTACGTCTTAGTACATGTTGATCTATTGTTCTTGCGGTTAAAGATCATTGTTGTTATTTGCGGCAACAAGTTTTTTGATACTTAAATGTTGAGTTACTCATAAGTGCAGCGATATTTTTCCGTGAACATTTGAAATTTTTATTCTACTCAAAATGAGCTTTCCAATGATATAAAAATCATCCCTTCCTAGGAGGGGGCCAACGTAACTTCATTTTTAAGCACGTTTTTGCCACTTGGCCCACGGCCTATTTTAATGGCGCATTGAATGTAGGGATCTTATCCAAACACGAATTGCTGTTCAGGGGATGTGCTTTTGTCGCACTCTGTGCACCTGTTCAAACTCAAAAAAAAATACTGCGTTCTGAAAATAAGACGTGAGCTTGTGGCCATACGCGCAGCGCCTGCGGTCATTGCAAGCGGCCGCGAAGCAGACGGGACGGCAAGCCAAATTCCGCGTGCGGGAAGAAAACATACAGGTCAACTCATTAAACGTGGGTAATCAAGACTGAAAGTTTTATCTGTGCGCTGCCTAGGCTTCAAAGTTATACCATCAAAACGGTCGAGAACATCTAAGAACTATGACGCTGGAATTGATTTTCTAATTCTTTTCGTTTTCATTTTATCGAAGTTTGAAATTGAAATGGTCCGCAACAATCCTTTGTTTGAATTCGGACCGTAAGCGATGACGTAATCGATTGCTCTTTGTCTTTGAGCTTCGACTGGCCGCACTGGCATTGTTCTCAACGACGTTGGTTTCCCCTTGGATTTTCTGCCTTCGGCTCATTTTGTTGTTGTCAACTCACTCCTTGTTGACTTGGAAGTTAGCTGGCTGGACGTGTAGCACGCACTCTTGTTCTCCGAACGCATCGACGTCTGGCAAGGAAACTGCATATAGGAGATCGACTTGAAAAACCTCTTCGTGTTTTCTTTGGTCCATGGAGTTTTACAGCTGTAAATTGGAGCCTTGCCTCACGTCGAGGTGTCCAGAAATTTTCGCCTGCCGGTGGTCCTTCTTTCATTTCACTTTGACCTGGAATGATTGAAACTGGCAATGGTAGGGGAGATTTAATGCCGACTTTCGTCTATTACAAGGTAAATTTACTAACATGTACTTTCCATGTGTTTCGCCATCTAGTTTGACCTGTACGACATACTTTTGGTCATGAAAGAAAAGCCTCCTTCGTCACCGCCATGTTGTTTACTTGAAGATGCTGCTACCAAATCTTGCCACGTTTTGAATCCTGTTTCTACACCTTATTTACCACGGAACATGATGAAAAACTACTGTAAACTATTCTACAAATATCACAGTGCTTGATTTTAAGGTTGTTGTCCTTTTTAGGCATGTTAAAACGTTGTTTTAATTTGGTTTTTCAAACGCCGTTTTGCCTTGTTGTTTTGATTATGACCAAAGCTGCCCCCAACAAAATTTCCCTCGGGGGGCTTTTCCCTAACTTTGAATTTTCTTGTCCTATCTACCTTGAATTATTTGATTTACAGTTGAAAATGAAAAAACTATGGGCTTGTCTTGATTATTTCTTATTGGGTGTGGCTTTCTTGGTGAAAGGGCGTGGTCTCTAAAAATGTTTACCTTACGGGGGCTTTTATATAATTTCACGATTCTATCCATTTGCACTAACAACTGATGACATATTTTTACTAGTTCAATGCATTTTAATTCATAATAGGTGTGTGTGTCCATGCCAATGCAGATTGGGCATGGCCTCACTGAAGATGGGCGTGGTCTTTAAAATTTTTCCATCTTTGTCCCACTCAACTTTGACCCTTTGCCGTGAATGCGATAGGATTGAATGGAATTCAATACCGACGCACCGTCATACCCAAAAATTCCAGGGCGGTGGGGTTGGAAGATATCAGGGCCAAGACAACGCTGTCAAATTAAATTGCTTTGTTATCAACGCATGTCGTCAGTAAAGCTCATTTTACTTCAGTTATCATGCTAGTTTGTATTACTGTCTGCCTGTTGTCTGTGCTTCTTTTCTACAAGCTTAGTTCGCCCCTGTCGATTGCCCCTAGCTATGGCGGCTTCTTCACTGCTATCTATTTAAACAGACAAACAAAACCAACAGAGTATTATTTATTTGTTGTACACTGCTGAAGATAATAATCGCTGTCAAATGCTCTTTCTTTTTGATGAGAGATCCACGACCCCATAATACCGATTTAGAGTGACCCACGAAGAAGGCAATTTGTCAGACCGAGACTTTCTTTGCCTGCTTTCTTTCTGCATGTCTCACTGGACAACTTTCGTTCGATGATAAACATAATGAAGCCTGATAACATATCTATAGCCTGCGCACAGCCTCTTCTAGTGAAAAGAATCTCTAGGAAGTTATGATTTTGTTTCTCATAACATTTTCAAGATAATGGTAACTTAAACTTATCACAATCAAGCCATGTTGGATGGAAGTTGATTAAAGAACAGGTAGGCCCTGATGTTCTTTCGACAGGAACAAATGAAGACGCAGCTTTTCTTCATTGCATTCGATTTGTCTGTGAATCTTATAGAAAAAGTGCATCAGGATTGATAATTGTAGCCTAGTTTAACAAAAAATGATTTCTAACATGCAGGGCAAAGTGCGTAGGGGCATGCTACATGAATGAATGGGAAACATTAAAAACTGAATTGATTTGAAACCTCAGGCCAATTAATGCTTACGCCTACCTGATCTTGTAAAAACCTGATCTGTTCTGCAATGACTTGTAATTTATTACTAGCGACGCATTTTACATAAGAGTCTGCTCTTTGCACTTCTTCGGCAAGTTGGATCAGATCTTTTCTTGATGCAGCTTTCGTTGCCCTAGGGTCAACCAACTGCTTCGTTGCCTCAGTTTCATCTTGGACGATACGCGTTAAACCAACCTCTGCAGAAATAAACAAATATTGTTGGAAGTAAGGCATTGCAAAAACATTAGTAAACTGATAATGATCTCGAGTTGAACCATGGATGAACTAAACTTGAAAAAGTTTAGGTTGCGTCAATAAAGCGCAATAGCCTAAGTGCGATTCCCAAACCTGTACTATTACAAAACGAAACGTCATGAATATTTGACAATCAAGAAGACTGTACGTAACTTACGGTAGTGTTCTGGGTTTTCATCCATATTGTTGACTTACTCAGTAAATAGGCAGTGGAGAACCAGCGCAAATGTATGGAGACAAGCCAAGCACCACCGCGAAGAACACAATTTACATTATGCAACAATTTACAATTTACAAAGTGACCACTGTCTCATTGTCAAATCCAGCCTCTACAGAGGTGTGCTGGACTGGACCCGGATCCGGATCTCGAGTAGCCTGCGTGCAGACTAAAACGTTTATTAAGGAATCTGTAATTCTGTAACAGATTCCTTAAGAAACGTTTTAGTCTGCACGCAGGCTAGATCTCGAGGTAATCTCCACCTTTCAGCTGAACCTAGCCTGCGTGCAGACAGACTTTTCCTCTTCTTATAGTCGACTATACGAAGAGAAAAAGTCTGTCTGCACGCAGGCTAAGCTGAACCCGGATCTGGGTCTGGACCGGTGATATATTGTGCCGAATCTTAAACAGGACTAATTTGGTTCAAAACGTTTTCACAGGCAGAGTCTGTGCGCAGGCTACAATTTATGTTAATAAATGACGAAATCTCTTGAAGCGGGAGATCAACATCACGACAGGGGTGGCACTAGGTGGGGGCAGGGGGGCTATAGCCCTCTCGTCGGGGATGCTCAGCCCCCTGGTCGGGGAAGAGCAAATTCTCTGTCGGGGAAAAATTCTCAATATAAATTATAATTTAACCATTTTTTGACATTAAAAGAGCGTTTAACAAACATTAGGTATTTCTTATTTTGCTGGAAACGGTCTGTTCGATGGAATACAGTACAACTAGTAGCAGCCTTCGTCGAACCTAGCATCAACGTATCCCCTGGATTTGGAATGAACATCCCGAAAAAATTTTTCTCGCTGCGCTCGCCAAAATTCCACCTCTAGTGTACCTGGCATTTTAGGTTGATTGTATCTTCAACATCATGTCAATCTTGAAACTAAAAGCGACCATATTAACACACAGCATCAAACAAATGATAAGAGTGGTATATTTTGTTTGACAATATTGTCTTCTATTTAATAATGTAATGTATAATGTGACAAGTTGTAGCAATTCAACTAAGCCAACATTTGCATTCTCATCAATAATAATAAATTGCTTAGTGCGTCGTTCCGTCCGTCTGTCGCTTCTGCGGGGTTTGCCCTCATCGCTCTAGACCAATCCCGGAGCTCGAAACTGCCTATTTTATCACGATTTTCTTTTGAAAACTCCTCCTTCGTTATTCCTTTTCCAAGCGATTTGCTTACGCGATTGTGTGGGGGAAGTGCTCTTCTATTGCATGGGCTATTTTTTATCTCCTCATTTGTCCGCGTTCGGCAATACGTTGGCAAAAACTTCGCCGTGTTTCTCTGCTTCGCTTTTTCGGTTTCGACCTTGCTTCCACGACGCCTTTTGTTTGCTGATTAATTCGTGTTCACGCCTCGCCTTTCATTCGAAACAAAGGCAGAGTTCATTGCACTTACGTCGTTCTCGCCACTGAA
>JANVCG010049559.1:0-20105 GCA_025505365.1 Haliclystus inabai
TGCTGAAATTGTCGAATAAGCCAAATAACAGTCTTGAAATAGCGAATCCAATAGAACAATGGAAATCATTCGTTTTGAGTATACTGTAGTTTGTTGTGATGTGGAGGATATGGTGCGGCTAGCACGTGCAATTTAATGTTCTATTTTGGTTCAAAATACAATTACGTCATTGCGGCAAAATTAAAGCTTTTAAATTCTGACTGGTGCTCAAGCACCTTTTGCCCCCCTCTGGATCCGCGCCTGGATTGTAGTGATTGGTGTTGAGAAAGAAAATTAATTTAATAATAAAAAGTGGAAAGAGAAAAGCTTGACAAGTAATTTGAGATAGAAAAGGTTGAAGAGTACTGTTCGCTTGGTTTCCAATTACCATTCTTTGAATTAAATCACGTTGTAAAATGCTAGGCAGGTAGGATAGGATTGCAATTTACTTGATTTGTTAATGGAATTTGATCTAATAATTTGATGGATTGAAGATTAGTAATTTCTGGTCTACAGCATATGTAACACAGTGGTTAAGAGTACATTTAGGATAGTAGGTGCTAAGGATGCTGGTTTTCAAATGCTTTAAATATTGTGTACGAGAGGGTGAAATTTCGGCAATGACAACATACTTGTTCCAGATAGTAAGGAACTTGTACAGTGATAAGCATTGAAGAAAAGATGTTTTGCAAACGGTACATCAAAGACATTAGATTTCTGGTTTTGACATCAAATTGAATGAAAATTTACTAGGTATAATTTTAGGACATTCCCTTGAAATAACTGAATGTACTGGCAACATGAAGATCTGCTAATTTCAAGATTTTTAACTCTTTGAGCAAGGGCTCACTATGCGTGTTTTAGCTCATGTTGGTAATAATTCGAATGCACTTTTTGTGCAATTTGTTGAGATGTTTCATTCCTGTGCTATGGCCCCATGCAGATATGCAGTAATCAATGTGTGGCTTGATTATGGCAGAGTAAATTTTTAATTTATAGTTATTTGATAAAATTTTTTTTTATTTGATTAGAGTGTAAACATTTTTCTGATTTTCCTACAAATGAACGTGAAATGATCTTTCCAATTCAGTATCTCATATATTATCAGGCCCAAAAGTTTGATGTTTTTGTTTTGAAATCTCTGCCACTTTGTTCTATGGGATGTCCGTTGAGATGAATTTGTATTGTTGGTGGTTTGGTATGACTAAATAAAATGAATTTGCATTTTTCAGGATGGATGGTTATGTGGTTGTCTTTAAACCAACTTCCCTGTTGACAATTTTTTCTGAGTTTTGGAGATGATGATTTGAAAGCTGGAGGGTAGTGTCTTCAGCAAAAAGATTAGTGTGGAAAGATGTTAATCGAGAAAGATCATTTATAAATATTAAAATAAGGAGGGATCCTAGGATACTTCCTTGTGGAACACCATAGGTAATGGTTCTGGGGGTTAATGTGTATCCATCATAAGAGACTATTTGTTTTCTGTCACATACGTAGTTAGTCATCCAGTCAAGTTCTTGTTTTGGAGGCCATAATGTGATAACTTGGAGAGAAGAATAGAATGAGAGACAGAGTCAAAAGATTTTTGTAGATCAAAAATTATAGCAATGCTGTATTTATCATTAGGTTTTTGAAACGATTGTTTAAAAAATTGACTACATGATGAATTTGTTTCAGAAAAAGTTCTAAATCCAAATTGGAAAAGTGTAAAAAAATTGTTTTCAAAATAATGGTATAATTGGTTGTGTACAACTCTTTCCAGGATTTTGGAGAACGTGGATAAGAAAGAAATTGGTCTGTAGTTGCTAAATTCGTGTTTGTCAGCAGTTTTATAGAGAGGCAAGACGTTCGCGCATTTGTATAAATCAGGGACGTAGCCAGTGTTGAGAGACAAGCTTATGAGGTGCTTCAAGGGACCAATTAGGACCTCTTTGACACTTTTGAGGCAATTACGTGAGATGTAATCAATACCATAGCTGTGTTTTGGTTTTAACCGATTTATTATTTCAATACATTATTTTGAGAGACATAATTAAAGTGAAAAGAACTTGTGTTAGATGGTAAGTAATTTTTGAAGTGTTCAGAATTTTTGAATGATATAGCTATGTTAGAACCAACATTAAAAAAAAAATACACAGATAAATAACGACAGTGACAATCAGATTTATAATTTCAGGAACTATTATTGATGAAACTATTGAAAAAGTTGCTCTTACGTACAGTGGATATTGCCGTTATATCGGATTTGCATTCTGGATATGTAAATAAAAATATTATACTTTCATCCCACGTTTAGAATTTGATACAGGTGAACAAAGTAATTGTTTTTTATTGCTTTTACAAAATATATCACTAATTAATTCTATTTATAACAAGGGTCAACAGTTTCACTTCTCCATGTACTAAGATCTCCATAACTTGCTTCACACGAATTTGGTGCATATGTCAAATTCGCTCTGTTGTATTTGCTCCTAAAGTTCGCTTTCAGTTCAAGCAGATGCCGGATCTCTTGACTTTGTTTTGATGAAATCTCGCTTTGCCTTTTTCTATACCTTTCGATAAATGTTTTGATTGATGATGTGCCATATGACAACATAATTGTTGCATCTCCTAGAATATAGAATCAGTAGCTTAAATAGATGTAATCTAGTGAATAATCAGGCTCATGACATTCGTACATTACTAGATAAGAGGAGTTCTGAAAGCTATACAAAAGTGTTTTTCAAAAAAAGCAGGATCGATACACCGATGATAGTGTTACCCTTAGAATTGAGCACATTAAAGGTCTATTATATTGGTTGGAGGAATAGTGCCACTTCATCCAGTACTAGGCACAGTTTTGATTTTTGCTCTACCATATTGGATGCTTTTTTATTTACAGTCGTAGACTTTCTCAACTTCGCTCACCGTCAATTGGATAGATTTGCTGTCTCTCGTGAAGAAATGCATGTGAAATGATGAAACCAGCCAAACACGTGACAGCCAGTAGGATCGATGACCACTTTATCATTTCTACAAAAGCAGCTTTAGCAGGAAAAGCCATTTCAGGTTCTGGCTCTTTACCACTCTGTGACAAATAAAATAATTTTTCTCATGCAATGTCGATCAGAATATTTTGAATATTTGATTTAGTCACTATATTAATTTAGATAATGTTTTTATCTTCCACTGAGATCTTTTTCTTATTTGGAGGCCTCAAATATTTGGTTTCAACATAGGAATACAGATTTATAAGTTTAACAAAAAGGATTCAACTTTTAAGCCTTGGGCTACAGGAGCTACCGATTATTTGCAAAATATCTTTCAGTTCTGAGACCATTTTCTCGGTATAATTTTAGAAAATGCATCGACTCTGTCAGATTTTGACACTCTTCCATGTAATTCGCTGCATCTTCGACAGTATCAAGAAAAGCGTGCAGTTTAATTAATAATTTGCTATAGATTGTACAAGAATTATTCAAAATATTCAAGTAGACTAATAGTCATTAAAGCAACCTAGATCAGCAACTGTGCTAGTTGATTACAGCAACTGAAGTCAGAGCTTAATCAATTAACAAATTAGAGATTGCATTTCAGCTTCTTATCCGATATTACATGCCTTCATTCTACAACGCAACATGAAAGGAGAATGTGCAGAACTGTGTGAACATATCTTTTCTATCCCTTTCGTATACTATAAAATCCCAGTCAGATTGCTAAAAAAGCTTGCTAACATTAAAATTAAAGATTTTGATGTTTGTCGATTCATAGTTTGGGATTTATGTATTACAAACCTTCAACACTGAAGTGACACTACTCTCACATAGATCTATTTTAGAAAATAAGCTTGGTATTCCCGGTGTCAAGAATCCTAATAGTGAAATATTTTAAAACTTCGTGAAGCTATGAGAGTGATATTTCAAGCATTTGCCGAAAGTAATCTCATTCAGTTTTCCAACCTGCTCTGGAATTAAGTTAGGACAAATTGCAGCCTATAAGCTTCACTTACACGGAATTCTTGGCTCAACTTTTCATAGAACTCTAAAACTCGATATCGGTTTGCTTGCATGTAGCTAGCAAAGGAATCCCGCAATGAAGCAACATCACCAGATAATACAAAACCATAAGCCATGTTGACTTTGTTTATTTTGGCTGTGTATAGACCATGTTCTTTTATTTGATCTTGAATTGCAGCTGCTGATATTACATCAATCAGACAAAGATCAACATCACCGGTTTCAACAGCTTTAATGATATCCAGATGAGTGAAGTAAATCTTGTCTGAAAAATTGAAATCAATAGCTATTGACTGAAATCAAATGTGTTATAAAGCCATTGTTTACAAATACAGTTGAAAATATATTGACGCTACTTTCAAAACATATCTGATAATTGAGAGCACATTCAAGTAAAATATTATTATGTTTTCAAAAATTGAAACTAACACATCATCATAGGATATCTATATTTACAAATAAATATGCACTTCATCATCATCATCATCATCATCATCATCATCATCATCATCATCATCATCATCATTTATTCAGAAAACCTAGTAAGTTATCGTAAACTTTTTTTCACAGGACTGAAATTGAAACTGACCAAATAGTTTTGTCGATCTCTACGTTGGGTCAAACAGAATCACTCATTCATCTTTGTAAGCCCAAGTTATTTAATCGGCAACCCCGAAACAATCCAAAGTATGGTGAGTCATTGGGCCTCTTTGAATGATATACAAAGTGATCCTGGGAAGAAAATTCATTCTCACCTTGGGAAACGTTCCCATTTCCCATAATGGCTACGCGTTTTTCAAATGAGTTGTCAACTACTGCAACCTATCAGAATGTTCAAATAAAAATTTAATTGATAAAGACCTGAGCTATATGTTCAACATAGCTTACATTAGTTTGTTAAAGTTGGGAATAGAAGTAAGTTTTATATGTACAGCTGGTTTATTTTACTTCGTAAAGTAATATATATTTCTTCGAAAATTAGCAGCTCCTCGATAATTGCATATTCTCACTGTTATACAGAATGAATGCATATCATTTGCAGTATAAAATACGGTAGCTTAGGGTAGTGTTCATCTTTCTTTTTGAATTTGAAATGAAATACTAGGAGGTATGTACTGTTCACTATAACAGCAATAAAGGTTTTGGAAATGTGCGAGTTTCTTGGTGATACAGTATGAGATGATACCATAGTCAATAGAATAAATAACTAGTCTGGAAACTTGCTTGTCTAGCCTTTGTCTTTGAGCCGCGAATTGAATATTATGCAAATTAGTATCACTTAACCAATCGGGGTGCGGTTCCAACAATTTGCGAAAGAAATCTCTGTTCAAAATATCAAAGTTCGTATGTGTTTCAAGTATATACTGGTCTACTTTTAGTGTGATTGCAATTCAAAAATGTTTTCGTCTCGCACTAGTTGTTTTGAAACTCTCACTTTAAAAATAAAAATTGATGTCTTATTCGAAAGTAGATTGATTGTAACTTATTTTGCAAATCAACCAATAAAAGACTTTTGTTACAATTCACTATTTTCATTGTTACAACCAGTTTTAGGCTCTTTCAGACAACCAGTAAAAGCCAATTTGCTTTTGAAACTTGTCAGAAGAAATACAAAACAAAAGCTGTCTTTGCTACCAGGAAAGTATCCGTGAATTATGTAGAGAGTGATCTTGCATTGTCAAAGATGAGGCATTTATAAAGTGTATTAAGCAAACTTTACAAGCAATTATGCTAGGGTGAAAATGCAAATGATCTTTATTCAAATTTTAAATAAATTGCAATATTTTTGCCATTGAAATTTGAATGAAAGTCAACTGAATCCATCAAGATCAGTCTGTTTTGAACATTTGTAACTTTAATATCCTGTTATTCTTCTCAGCGCCTTGTGTGTTGTCCCACGAGAGGGGGGATTTATAGGCTTCATCGAGAAGTGCCTCCTTGTATTTATGGAAATTGAAAAAGCATTTCGTTCCAAATTATTTTGTCGAATGAATAGAGTATAATCTCATATCAGAAAGCTTGTTAGCTAATGTTGACGTTACGTGTACTTGTTGTCATATTGTTATGAAAAATTTGACAAGAAATCGACATGGAAACACAATGCAACTTATTAAATATGATGTACAATCTTAATTTTCAAGTAAGATTCCCTTTATTTGCCAAAGCAATCACACTGAAACAAAGTATCATATCTGTTATATACTCATGCTGAATTTACTGAAGCTAACAATTTCAACTATGTAAATAACTATTTTTAACATGTGGGTTCTCAGTCAGGTGACCTTCATGAACAGGTCTCACTGGATATGCATAGGCAGGCTAGACCAGTTCCACTTGTCTATTTGTTCACGCGGCGCTCACTAGCAGGGACAAGCAAAACTTCTCTACAAAACGTGTGGTGCTCATACACAACTTTTTGTGTATCACCTATCACAGACGAGTATAGGATTACCTAGCACTCTGATTGGTCGAAGGTGATAACATTTAACACTCACCGCTAGTTTGTTTTTGATCCAAGAAAATCATTCACAGCGAAGAGAAACATCGTAAGAGGGGGATAAAAATGAAATATTGCACTAGTTTTGATGCCCTGTTGATTATTATTACTGTCCAGATTGGATACTTTGTACTATTTCGTTCAATGAGCTCAAATTTCGGTTAACAAGAGGCAGAATGAAGCGACTGTTTTGTTTGATTTGTGTGCGAAAGATGCGTCACGAAAACTTATGAATTTGCCAATATTCTTGCGAAATATTGATGAGATAGTTAGTACTAATTTAATTTGCATGTTCAAGTTTGGATTGCTTAGCCTTGATTCAATGGACTCGTTGTATTGTAAAAACGTTTAGCATGATTTTATCGCCACACTCTAAGGTGCTAGATTTTACTAGACCCTAGTATTATGAAATAAATAGGTCATAGTGGAGCTAGTCCATAGGCAGGCTACAGTAATGTTCAGGCCGGGAAACACATTTCACGAGGCAGCCAGATCAGCGAGGCACGACGTAACTTCTATTGTCCGGCGGGCACTATGTTGGTGACACCTTCATGTTATTGGCACCTCCACTGTTTATGTCTATCTCCATTGAGGGTAGAAAATTATTTGAAAATCAATGGGTGATGGTTTGTCTTGAGAATATCAGCTACAATTCTTCAATGTGTTTAGTATTTGTTTTAATATTTTAAACTTGATATTCATCTCTAGTTTTGAATGACAGATAAGAGAGATTTTTTTTGACTTGGGTCAACGAGACTAGATTATAGTGCAAGGCAAAATAGTTAATCAATCAAAATAGCCAGGCGATGTTGTGTCTTCCATAAACTTTTTCCAAAACAATTCGCTATTCTGAATGAAAGTGATATATATGGTGCCAAAAGTGTACCGGTAAATAATTATTTAAAATTCAATTGGTCGATTCGAACTACAGTAGTAGATGCATAACGTAGTAAGCATAATTTTTATTGAAATACTCTGGAAAGTAATATACAATAATTAATTAATATAATAATGAATTTTCGGATGATTGAGGGTGGATGGTTCAGAAAATTGAACAACATTTGTTACGTTTAATTCCACAAAAATGATATATCTGCTTTTATCTTTAGAGTTGAATAAGGAATAAGTTGAATGAGAGCGACTTTATCCAGAAGATGATGCACATAAAACGATTGTAAAATCGATACAATAATCAATTTATCTTTCGATCAATCGCATTTTACTTCATGCTGTTCAACCTTGAAGGAAAGAACTTACAAAATTATAGACGGGCACGGGCACCTTCGTGTGAGAAGAAGAATAGAAAGCCTGACGTAAGTAGTCGTTTGTGAGGCTGCGATTACACGAACAAGAGATTGTGTCTCCTGCCTCGATCTTTCTATCGACTATGCTGATACCAACTCAAGCAGAATTAAAATTTACCTTTTTGCCATACACTTTTTGAACAGGTTCGATTCCAGCTGCTGTTAAAGATGTTGTTATTGCACTTAGAATGAAACTAGTTATAATCAATCCAAGAAATGTCCAAACCACAGAGATCACCCGACCAAGGAACGAACGAGGAGCAATATCACCATATCTGATATGTATTAAAATAGGAAAGTTTAATAATTGCTGACAATGTTATTACACATGTGTTTCACATTTTAAATCTCAAAGTATGATATGATGCAACAGTTATGCTTTTGAGAAATTAACATATTCAGGGCAATAGTGATCTCATATCCAGGTTAAATATAATTTAAAGAGTATTTAATTAATAATGCATTAATATTATCTCATGAGATTTGAATTTTAGTAATAAGCAAATACGTAGTTTATTTACCGTGTGCAAAATGTGCTTACCCCACGGTTGTCATTGTGACCGTACACCACCAAGCAGCCTGCATTGTTCCTCTGAAAAAATGACCATCTGGAAACTGATTTGGATTGATATCTTTCTCCTTTTCAAATTTCAAAAATCAAAACAATGCAAACGATGATCACTAATGCTGATGTGAGAGCTACTAAGCATAGTGAGAGATATAATACCCAGTTCCTGATTAGCTTGATAAACTCAAACTCAATTTGGAGGAGTGAGAATTTTGCGAGACAGATTTTCTATAATATTGAACAATAGAATAGAGGATTAAAATGAGCACTTACAGAAAAATATAAAATGACTGAGACGATGTAGGCAATTAGAATTGTCATCAATAGAATAGGCCATATTCCCAGAACAGATTTACCCAGGGTTGTGAATCTTTGACCATTGTCTGTTTCAGCTTTAACTATTAACGCAAGGCCAGGTGTTTCGATAACCGGTACGAATGTGCTATGAGCTGAGTAAGACTTCAAGCTAGACTTGGCAAACACTGGGAACAAGAAATGATAGATGCTATCAACACCTTTCTTAAGTTCATTCAAACTGTATTTCTGAGGATTTGTCCCTGTTAAACTTCTTCTGTAGTTGACATGAGAATACGTGCCATTCCCGCAAGTGCCGCAGACTGTATATACCATCTCATTAAGGTACTCAATGAACATTCCCCGTATCGAGTCATCAATTTCATTAGTGATTACAAATGGTGACAGCTGAAGCCAGCTAGTGAAGATGTCTTCAGGACAACGACAGGTTTCTACAAATTATGAGGAAATAAAAGTTTTGACCAAGAAGATGATACTGTAGCTATTCATGTTTGCAATGTGGAAATAATGGGAAAGAGGATGCATCTATGACAATACAGCTCGGTCGTATTGTAAAAAACTTTAACTTTGTTTTATTTTTTAAAACCAATGCATAAGAAAATGGACAAATTTTTCATAATGTTCACTTATAATGAATTGAATCAAGCAAGGAGGGCTATGTTTGTGCGAATCTTCGGTTTGCTAAAAGCGGATTTACAGACATGCAAAACAGAGAGCACATCAAAGAATTTCGGAAAATATTGAAAAGGCAGGACCTCACGAAATTATCAGCCACAATTTCCCTTAAAAAACTTCATGACTGAATGCTTCAAATCATTGATTGCATTCTACGAAATAAAATTCACAAAATATCATAGATAAATGGTGCCATTTATCATAGAATGTGCGTATCTCTATCCTACGAATGATTTGACTAGCTCTTACTAAAATAATGGTTGTTGATGGAAAAGAATTAAATAAGGGTTCGTTAACAAAATTAGCTATGAATTGTTCTATTCTTTTATAGTGATGGAATTTAGCAAACATAGAACAAAAACCCTCGAATACCAAAATAATAACCTGATCGTTCTAATATTTGAAATAGAAGATGATAGAATTTCTCATACTCATATTGCAACACTTCATTGCTGCTAATTCAAATAACAGCAATTAAGCTGAAGCGAACAAACTTTGTCAAGTGGTAAAAGATTGTTGGCAATTAATTTGGATTTTGAATCATCGAATGATATGAAAATACTAATCAATAGCCTCGAATGCAATTAAAATGTCCATTCATTATTGTTCAAACTTACCTCCTGTATACCATTTACTTATAACACCTTCACCAGCTCCAGTGAAACCATTGATTTTCAATCTCAACCGACTTGCTGTTTTCAGATGGTTAAACGTATATCGATGAGTGAAACTGTCCAAGACAATTTCATGTTCAGTCGGATCCATAACAGCTGTACCCATCTCTTCGTCTATAATGTATCTTATGATATAACCCCTTAGCCTGCCATTGACTTTGCTTGCTTCGATGTCTTGCCATTCAATATATAATGAATTAACAGATACTCTAGATGTCACTCGTATATCATCAGGAGGTGAGTCAGGTGCTGAAATAACAATCAAGAGTAATATATAAATTGATTTCATAAATGTTTCCAATTGTTGTTGCTATAATTTAGTGTATGTTTCCGAGGCAAACGTTTTTCAAAAGTAAGACTTTCTGATGTTAATTTTCAATAAGTACAATAAATAAAATTGAGTTACTATACATCGAAAGGAAACCAAGATTAATAAATAATTCATTGATAACGTAATGAATATACCTGAGAGCAAAACACAATGGCCTAGATTGTTACTGGGGATATAGTTAACATTTTAAACGGGGACTAATGCTGTGAAAAAAGTATCCAAAAGGGTTACTTTTAGAAATGCATCAGACTTGAAACCAAAATAAATACTTGAAAAATTTTATTCAAATATAATTATGATTTGCATATGGTTCTGCTTTCATTCTTTAAAAGTGAGTCATGAATGTACAATAGCTCTACTGGCGATAAGGCGGAAGGTAATTTTAGGATAACAGTCTTGATGGTTACTCCAATTTTTTCTATTTAGAAGAATTCAAACTTCGCACTCTTATTTTGACTCGTTTCACGTGACAAACGTTAGCATAGACTAAACAAAATTTTCAATAGTTAACTCTTATTTTATGAAAGCTAAATCAAGATATTATAACTCACTTCCTTCAAGTGTTGTACCAGCAGCAGAAATTGGAGTATTCACTCCCCACTGATTAACACCAAACACCTTGACTAGATACAGCGTACTAGGTTGAAGACTTCCGATGGTCGCATGGTGACGAGTATTATCAACATTGATCTCACTAAATGAAGATGCTGAGTATTCTCCATAATGAACTCGAAATGAATCATACTGGGTTGTGTCCATGGGATTAAGCTGCCACTTCAACAATAGCTCGGAATGGGAAGTAGCAATTACAGTTAAATAATCCAACGGAAACATTGGAACTAATGGAAATAGTAGAAAATTCTGATTTATGATGCAGAATTTAATATACCGCTCGTGAATTCCTCAAGTTCTATTTAAGTGATATCAAAAGCTATAAAAGAAAAATCTCGCAGAGGATTATGGTCTAACTACCCGCATCAAAGTGTGAAATCAAACAACTTGATTCTTACCAAACTTCAGCTTTTTAAACTCACTATGAAGCAGAATGAACTAGCATTAAGGCAATAATTTTCTTTCAGATTCTGTGTTAATTCAATAACTATGCAGGCCGTCGTAGTGCAAGTAGAAATTGCTACAAATTCATTACGACAGTATTTTTGAAAGTTTTTGTTATAACCACATATTCTCGAGATCCTTCTTTCATGTCTATATACAATGCATGAAAGTAAGCTTTCCTTTCAAAACGATTGACAAGTAACAGGACTTCATAAGCAACATACTTCATGCCAACTTTTGTTTCATAACTATGTAAATACTGCCTCCGAGGCTCTTTAAATTCTCCCGGGGCAGAGGGGTGTACTTCCGTACCTTTCAGACAGGGGTGCCCTATTTCCAAATTTAAACTGTACCCTAAAATTGTACATTTTTTTCCGAATTTACCACCATTTTCTATTCAAAATAGCGGTCGGAAACTTCAATTCAGGCTTTTCAGCACCTCACAGCTGGACTTTGGTAGATCACAGGCTGATTTTGGCATTTCACAGCAGGGAATCAAGAAAATTCACAGCAGCGGGCAAAATTTTTGTTTTTGAATTTGATACCCTAAAATTGCAAATTGCAATTGCCCTTAAAAATGGCACATTCCCATGTAGCGGCTATATGAAAGTACCTCCCCGCAGCAAATTATTTACAACAGCTTTTTGAATCTTGTGTTTGTTGATAGCTTTTGACTTATCATAAAAGTTGTCTGTTTAGTAAATGGATTCAGCCTTCAAAGGTAGCCTTTTCTTTTAATTACGGAAATTGAAAATAGAATTGTGGCAGAATGAGAAACTTATGCCACATGTAGCATTATTCGCGTTCTGCAATAATCTCTACACAAAACTTGAACAGCTATTCTCTTGAAAACTTGTCGCGACCTATTGTCCCGAATTCTCGCCTACAATGGTCTGTTTTGACTTATAAGTTCATAATAGAAGATATTAAACAAATGTCGCACGGCAAGGATGTGTCACATTTGATTTATAACATAGGTTTGAAACTTTATAGTATAAAACTTTTCAGTAATTTTGAATTTTTTAATCAGACAGACGTGATCCATAAATTCTGCAAATTGATTGAGACTGTTTCAAGTTAACACTTGATTTCAATATAACTCAAATTTGATATGAAAAAGACACTGGTTCAATTCCTCTATATGTAAAGATAAGAGAATTCTTTAGAATATCCAAAGCAGTTGTATATATGTAGATATGAGGTTCATGATCGAGATTGTAATCGGATTGGAAGCATGTTTAATTGAGCTGCTTGCCTTGATATTGCAGATGGTACTGCAAAAATCTTGCTAAGATTAATTGTCTGCAAGCGCAGTTGACAATTATCACTGGAAAGGGACCAATTATCGACAGTATGCAGTAAATAGTATTCCGGATACTAGATACAAAATTCGTACCTCCATCCAGAGTTTTCATATTTTCTTCATCTGTTCCGGCACTTGGCTGTGAGGTACCAGCTCTTACTAGACGGACTTTGTAATCTGTTGCAGGTTTCAAGTCATTCAATATCAGGAAACCATCACCTGTTCTAGCTCCGACAACTTCCCATGCATTCACTCGTGATTCCTCTTCTCTGTAAGCTATATATGTTGTTGATGAAGGATCTGTGGAACTTTCCCATGTTACAATAATATCAGAACCACCAGAATTTTTAATATTGATATCCTCAACCATTGAGCTGTTTCCTTGTTTGAAGAAAGATGAAGTTGAGCTTCAAAAATATTCTCATCTGACCAGTCAACATTTCGACAATCAATAATTTAAAAAAAATTCATTGTGTCATTTCAAAGATCCTTGATTCCATTATCTTATATAAATTACTCAAAGTACGTTCTATTGGACCATGGTGAGCAATGCAGTCTACCAACATCTTGAATAGATTGCTAGAATAAATTCCTTTCGCAGAGCTTCAGGAGACTGTGTCTGCTTGATCTTTTGGTAGTGTTAAATCTCTACATTCAAATAATAACTTGTCTAATCTTACTAAGTTAGATCCTTAGCCATGGATTTACTTTATTTTTTATCTACGATGCATATATACGCGCTAAATCTATGTCACCAATGAGCAGCAATGCAACAATGTAAAAGCACCAACAATGAGAGACTTTAGTTAGATGTTTAGTAATACATAGTGTACGGCAAATAGGATTCACAAAATGCGTTTCTGTTCAGTAGAAAATCTTACCAGTTAGGGGGTGAACACGGATACTTGAAGCCGTTAGATTGTAGATCATTTTACTGTTTTCGACAATATCTTGAAAATATACCACTTCCAAGAGCGTTGCATTGACATAACTCAATGAGAAGTTAGTTATTACAGATCCCTTCCTGAAACAATAACCAACATGTGAGATACAACACAGGTAGCATTTTATTATGGCTTGGATTGACCTTCTGACACCTTTGATCGTACATTAAGATAATAAAAACACTCATATTATAATAACAAAATTGTACGGACAAGCATCATCAATTATCTGCAAAAGAGATTGTAGCTGTTATGTACGAATGCGTTGATTGATTTATAGGAATTATGTAGCATAAGGATATTAACGGAGAGTAGGTTATATAAGATATTCTCTTGATGTTACAAGTGTATAATGTCTTTGGAACTCTGATGTATAGATTAAAACTCCTCGTTGGATTTATTGCTTGGGATGGAAGCACTTTTTATTAAAATTCAAATACCGTGCTCATGAAAACATAAAATAGCTATCTGATATGAGATTCAAACCTCATATGGTTCAAGTCCAATCTTTCAATCTTTGCATAGGGCTTGTACGCCATTTCAATCTAAAAACGATGCAAGATTAAGTTGTCAATATAGCTATAACATGGATAGAAAAGCCTATCGAGAAATATATACGTATCTTTGCACTGTAAGCTAGATAGTCCGCAGAACAGAGCTGCATCTTTTTATTTTAAATTAAGATTCTCAAATCTATATGAATTACATGATCAGGCCTCTATCTACACAAGGCGGTTGCCCTTATAACTGAATTAAAACCAATAGAGAACGTGCTGGCCTATAGAGAAAGGGCTAGGATCCTCCTTCTTGCTTGTTTAGTATCAACTGAATAGTAACTACCATGAAAAGAAACCAACATAACTGCAGGAAATGTGAAAGATGAGACTTATCACCAATTTTGTTATGGAATTATGTTCTTAATATTCTTGAGAAAATTTGATTTCGACGTTCATGTTGTACCAAAGTAATTGCCCCAGAAAGGTACATTTCGAATGAAAACTAAATCGTGTTTGGCAAAATGGTGTTATGATGACATAGCAATCGCTTGGACCAAGACTATTCTACACCTGCGAGTGATGAAATATGAATTTTTAGATTCATTTTGTTATCTTTGTATATTAAGCCTTCTTATCATTTTCGGAAGAGTTCCGAACAAATCAGAATTTAAAAAGGGCTAAAGTAGCTCGTTCACCATTAGATATCTCAGCTTAAACACTTCCAAATTGAAATAATATTTTAACAAAATTCCTCATTAAGCCCAATCTACGTAGCCTGTGCGGAGACCTAGATCGTTTTCCCGGAGTCTAGTTAGTAAGGGCCTAGTTAGTAAAGGTCAGCGCAACGGAGCGCATTTCTTGTTCTAACAGGAAGTGTAGAAAACACAGTTGAGAGCCAATCTTTTGTTGTATGAACCAATCATTATCTGGTACAGAAAATTTTTACTCGCTTTTGATTGGACATCAAGTTTTCCTTCTTTTCTTCTACTACCTACAGAACTTTAAGTTTGTAGCTTTCATGTAACATGTCTTTGTCAATTATGTCACCGATGTGTTGTATGGAAAAACGGAGTGCATTTGGCAGAAAATGCTATGAAAAATGTGTCTTGATCAACCGATATTTTCTGAGCTTTCCTGAAGTTGAAGATTTATTTGCAATACCAATACATACGTGAAAATCTCGACCTTTGAGAACTTCGTTTAGGGAAATTTAGTCTTATTATTAGCATTAGACATGAGAGATGATGTTTTGTAAATTGGAAACAATAATAATTATCTTCGTTTAAAGAAGGTAAAGAAAAGATTATCTGGCTTTACCAATTGAATTTGATACATTTCGTCATAGATTCAATAACCACAGTGCTGTGACCCAATTCGTACACTTTCTTCCCAGTTGTGATAACAATCATGAACGCCAATTAACACCAATTGGAATTAAAGTTTTCACAACCCTCTTGTTATGTTTACAGGAAAAAATACAGACACAGGGCATTCAAAGTGATCAGATATTGGCTCTCAGCACCTCCTGCCAGAACAAGAAAATGCGCTCCGTTGCACAGACCTTACTAACAAGGGAGAAATGATTTAGGTTTGCGAGCAGGCTAATTCTAGCTCGATCTTGAATGAAAAATCATCTGTCAAGCGCTCTTTATGGCATAGATACATGAATTGCATTTTTGTTCTACGTACGTTTTCTTTGATCACCTCCCACGCTGCTTGGGAACGTTGGCTTGAAGGTGAGTACATAGATGGTTCCCACTCTATTCCTGGAAATGTTACTTCGAAGGAAAAATGCCACTCTAAAACATTGAATAAACTGATATACGATCTTACAATTAATCTATATCTACAACGAAAAGAGGTTTACCTAAAGTGGAATCTTATTGCCTTTGCATCAATTTTACATCTGTTATAGAGTTGATAGTATTATCTTACTTTATTTGAGTACAAATATTTAACACATTTAATATAATCAACTATAGAATGATAGAAATCTAGAAGAAAAATCTCATCCAGACGTCAAATACATGATCAAAAATATGCCTTTCATGAAACCAATTTCAACAATGTCGATAGTATCGACCAATATTTTCAAGGAAGAATTACAGACAAATTATGATTTTTGCCTTTCATCAACATCTTTTTTTTTAAGGGAAAAATACCCTTGCCGATTAGAATTCGGGTTAGATTATATTTTGTGGCTCTTTGAAGAGTTAAAAAGTTTCTTTTATCTTGGGTCATTACTAAAATCTTATGAGTTGTTCGTCAGAATGTGAAGTTCAGGCTTTGAACCAAATTTTCACGTATTACGTTAAGATTAGAAAGTAAAAATGCATCATTACCTAGACAAGTCTGATTTATGCATGGTCTAGAATCAATTTCATTTCCATGGCAAGGATGACCATCGTACTGGGGAATTGGTTCAATGCATTGTCTTTTACGGTGCTGATATGCATTCAAGCATGTTTGGTTGCACACATGCCACATCGACCACTGAGTCCATCCGCCATGAACTAATTAATGAAATTAATATGCTATCTAGTGAAACGATGTATGAGGCTTAATAGGCACTCATAAGATTTTACTATACTATATCTCAGCAGGAGGAGGGTGACTACAATCTATTTTATGCAAGCCTGAGTGCAAATCAAAGGTAATATTTTTAACAGAGAGGAAAATGTTGAGCAGAATTATCTGAACATGATTAGAAAAGATGACTGAGCATCGGCTTTCCAGATTTTTATTGTTAAATAATATTACTGATACGATATTTGAGCTAGTAAAAGTACTTTATGATGTCACACTATACACACAGATGTGGGACACAATCATGAGCAAGAGTTAGGCACATATCAACACCAAAAGCTCACTCTCTAGGCTCATTTTTGGCTTTGGAGATCAATCGTGATGAAAAATTATGGTTCGACCATTCCTGGCTAATAATTAAACACTTACTTCATTGAAAATAAATAAACATGATATAAAATCAAGTGAAAATTTCACAAAACAATTTCTGAAACTCGATTTTGAGACACAATACGATTGAAAAGACTAACAGAAAACAATCTAAAAAAATTGACACGCTTCTGGTCAAAACCCTATAACTTTTAGCAACTCGTGTCCGTCCATATTGTCATTAAACTCATAACATCAATGTCAAACTCAAAAGAAAACGAGTGATTTATGTCTAAACAAACATTCGAAATTACGTATGAACGGAAACATTTGGAGTATTTACTCGTTAAGAAGTATTTTTTGTGGTACTTGCTTCAAAGTAATGCACCTATAGCTCAAACAATTGTCACTTACACCTCATTTAAAAAATATAGCTTTTTCAAGCACATGCTAGGAAAGCATTCTATAGTTTTATTAGCTGTTACATATCTGACAAAAACAATTTTTTAGTGAGACATTCTAGGTTGGATACTCTAACTAACTTGGACACGGCTCTGGATTGCATCCTAAAATTTCATCTAATGATGTGCCCAGGCATTGCATTCCACCATTTTGCGGCCGTGGATTGTCACATGACCTCATTCTTTTAATTGATCCCTTTCCACAACTCTGAGTGCAACTAGACCAAAAGCTCCATTGACCCCACATACCATGAACTGTTGATTTCAAAACACAAAATGCCATTCAATTATATGTTACAATTCAGAGTAAAAGTCCATGTTAAACAATCGGAGAGCTCATTACAGTTCAGCAGCTTTTTTAAGAAGACTAAATTCGATACGTGCACCTTTTCACAGATCAGCCAATTTTGTAATACTATTGACATTCGTACTCTTCATGTAATTTATTGGTAAGTGTAGAATGAATATTTAGCTGGACAGTCTTTTCTAATTTTTAAAGTAACTTGCCTACATTTCACAACTTCTATACGTGAATTGTTATATATTGCTGTACCATCACTTTAAAAATCGATATCAGTTTCATCTGGTAAGGACAAATGTAAGCATTAAGTCATAATACTCAGAGAAATATAAGATACGGGAACACCATACTTAAGTTTGAAGATATTGTTATAGATGAAATCTCTGCCCCCTTACTAGAATTTTTTTTGCCTGAATGTTCAACTTCGAAATTGATATTTTCGTTTAGAGCTAAGATAAAGGAGCACATATTCTCGATTTATTTTCCGGGGAATATTCCCAGCTGAATAATCCAATGAAGTGTCTATCCAACATGGATAAACAGAAGTATCATGAACTCCAATCATTTAATTCATTGCATTCAAACGTTATAGTCAAGACTGCACTAAAACGCCAGTTGGCTCTGGGGGGGGGGGGGTTAAATGTTATTTCAAACGGTAAGATGTGAAGTAACAGAGAACGTGTTATTGATCAATAACAAAGGAAATAGTTCATTTTATTGGATCTTGTTCTGAATATCGTCCTATGTTATAACAGCAAAACAGCTAGCTATCAATCAAGATACTGTAATAGCAAAATTAATCTTGGTTTTGAAATGACCTGATTCGTCTGTTGCGATACTAATTTCCCCGTATCTGAGCCCTGATATTGTGTAACTAAAAAAGTATTTCATTAAGACTTTACAAGCTCATTCTATAGAGGTAAAATTTGTGATTTTTAACAAATATTACTCCAAATTACAAATGTCTTTCTTGAATCAATCTTATTAGCAAGTCATACGAAACCTCCTCACACGCAATCATAGGGTTAGTCTTACGTTTTCATGTACCTCTATATTCACTTATTACAAATGATTTATAAATATTTTTAAAAAATAAAGCTACTTTCAAATTTTGCCCTATAGTGCAGGCCATCATGTTCCCAAGTCTCAACTTGACTTATTACTTGCAACAGCTAACTGAGAAAAGATGTAACAAAGAGTCAGAAATGACATTTATAGTGTATATCTCCGCTAAAGCGGTTATGACGGATTTGGATAAAACTAATTTCCTTATCCGTACGTGTTTCTGTTACATTTTTGCATATAGTGCGACTTCTTCCTATTAAAAAATCTGCTCAAACATGGCATTTTTGAACATCTCGATGTCGCAGATTTCGAGCTGGGTCAGAAACAAAATATTTTCACGCAAGAGAGTTTGACGGTGAATAAATTGTTACAACAGCACTCCGTAGTCTCTACGCGAGAAAAACGCGACGCAAAGTAATTCAATTTTATACTGCAATAATGTCCATGTTCAAAGGACTCTGTTAAACTACTTTTCTTAATTGTGATGTCCATAAATCTAGAGCAAGAGGCCTTAAAAGTTGAAAGTTTTAATAGTAACACCTTTCCGTTAAGTTTTTAATCGGCTAGCACATCATTGCGAATTACTTTGTTGCTACGCAACACCCCCAGAGATCAACCAGACAGGGGATTCAATGACGACAGAAAATAAAGCATTCAAACGAAGTGCTTCTTTTAAAATATGCAACGGCGTTTAGAAGCGGTGTTTATGGCTTCTCTAACACATCTCGTACATTTGACATGTATATCATTTCTTTGTTGATGCTAATTTCATGTAGAATTTGACGAAACGTTTTATTGATCTATTTCTATCGTCATTCAATTGCGTGTCTTGTTGATGTCCGGGGGTGTCGCGTAGTAACAAAATAAGTCGTGGTGATGTGCTAGCCCCGATTGAGCACTTGACAAAAGAGGTGTTACAATCAAAAAGTTTCAACTTCCAAGGTCTCTTGCTTTTAATTTATATACCTCACAATTAAAAAAGTAGCTTGAGAGAGTCCTATGAGCCTGGACAATATTGCAGTTTACAAAAAACATTTATGTTTCGAATCGCTGCCTGATCGCTTATTGGTTGCTTGCCATGTTCGTGTCAGAGTTTGTAAAACAGAGCTTTCATGTTTCCGCCGCAAAGCGTAACAAAATGACAAACAACAAATGTAACTCAGCTTCAGGTTTGACTTTATTCATAATTCGTAAGGCACTAAAGTTGCAAGAGTAATTGATGTTATGTACATATTTAATCTTCAA